>CADEHL010001238.1:218642-368987 GCA_902827135.1 Harpagifer antarcticus
CATACACAAATATACAAACACACACACACACACACACACACACACACACATCTCCATGGGGTAGTGCTGCATTTATTTGCTTTGATCCCCAGGATGATAAATAGTGATTTGCATCCAGTGCCTGACTATTGCCATCCAGCTAAACAGATTAATATCAACACTCCCATTTAAACAGGCCAGATGGCTGGAAAACACAACCTCTCACACACACTGACTTAAAGTACACAGACAGTAAACATCTGCCAAACACATAGCATTCAGCCCATATTGCCCCTAAAGCCAGAGAGCAGAGTGGGAGGGAGAGGGAGAAATACTTGCAATCTAAGAGTTGGCTGAGGGATATTCAGATTAAGAGCTTGAGTTGCAGGGTGTACAGTTGGACTTGGCTTTGTTTGCTACATATGGCGTACAGCTGTGCAAATGCTTTTGTGGGGGCCTGCCTTACTGTAACTGAACAAAAAGGCTCTCAGCCAGAATACATGTGTGTGAGTATGTGTGTTTGCTTACACCATGTGAGAGTTGTTGTTGAAAGTTTGTGTTCCTGAGGTAATCTTAAAAAAACACTTTGAGAACACAAACACCAGAAATGAATGATATCAGTCTACTTGTTTAGCATGTTTTTACAGCAGGTCATTTTTCGTCTGTTGATCTGATCTCAAGGGCATTCTGGCCTTTAGCCTGGCAAAGCCATCCCATCTCACTGTTTTCACATTACTCATTGTGGTCTGGCAATGCCATAGATGGACTGACTGGAGAAACATGACGCACTAAACTTATTTCTCTTCCTTTTGACAAATGGTGTTACAAAAAACTCAATGAAAAAAAGTTGAGAAGAGAAAATAGCCTCAATAATGGTTTTTGTTTTTAGATGCTAGTCCAGTAGGCTTCAAAAACCATTTCTGATTGGTTCAGTGTTTATTTAAAGCAGTTAATCGATTCTTTGGTAGATTTGTGTGGAATAATGGTAAATGTGGTAGTGGAAACAGAGATTAGAGGTAGTCTGTCTCAAGTGGAAAATAAAAACTAGATTGTACAAACAGAGATTAGTTTTCCTGTAAATAATATGTATTTTCGAACACAATCTTTTGCTTAGGGGTGTCCTTTTGATACTGTATTCTGCTAGCTGCAGGGTGCTGACATTACTGTGTCTGCTGCCAGGCCAATTATTTTAAAAGGATATCGGAGTCTGGGCTACTACAAAATATCAATTATAGTGGCCTCACTGCATTAAATAGTATCATGGTAAGGCTTGCCATATACAACATCACATCTATGGTGATTTTAAACCCACTCCCATGTCTCCTTTGCAGGACAAAAGAGGGCTCAGAGAGAGACGGCATGCACCCGGAGCACCATGCTAAGAGGCCCTGCACCATCAGCCCCAGTCAACACTTCAGCCCCAGCACAGGTCTTCCTGCTCACCCGCCTCCCAACGGCCTCCCCAACCACCCTCCCAACGGCCTACCACATCCACCCAACCCCCAAATGGGACCCCAACACTATCGCTTAGAAGACATGGCCCTGGCGCACCAATACAGAGACGCTTACAGACATAATGAACACCGCGACACCCGAGACAGGCACCGGCCGACAGGTAGGATGGCTGCATTCACGCAAATCTATGGCTCTAAAGTCCTCAGTCATACGGTCAAGATTATCTGCTGGTGTATATCTAAGTGGGGTGTATGTAGAGAACAAAGGCCAGTTGTCAGCCCGGTGTGATAATCCTTGTGGCAGTGCGTCTATATAAAGACCACATCCATACATGCCTACATGCTACAACTGTGGCAACCATATGCTTTCCCTCTGCTTTCCCAAAAGGAAACACATGAATTATTTGCCAGATTGTCTCACAGACGAGGCTATGCAAATACACAATATGTTGTTTTGTTTGAAATAAAAAATGTCAATCACTAAATTGACAACTTAACAATAAGAAAAAATAAGGAAATGAATAGGTCAAATCTATTCTGAGAACCACCAGAAATAAATAACGTTTTGAGTTGGCTGCTTGGAGTCAGTGATACAATATACTGTATAAAGTCTACTGTGTTGAAGTGCTGCATCTGAACCATGTTTTTGTCTTGTAGCAGTGCATGGAGCCCGCCAAGAGGAGGTGATTGACCACCGTCTTACTGATCGAGAGTGGGCAGAGGAATGGAAGCACCTAGATAATGTAAGTATCAGCATGATAGCTATGATTAAAGTCAACCCCTTATTGGTTTCATTCATGAAGGAGTGGAAAAAAGAGCTAAGAGGCAAACAGGTGATCGAAGCTAATTTTAGTGGGACGGGAGCTGTTGACAGACAGAACAACCTCCGTCCCATCTGAGTGTGCAGTTGACAGACAGCTGACCATAAGAGGTCTGTGTCAGAGGGGTGAAATAACAACAGATATACACCTATAAGGCTTTCTGGCACCCAACTATAAGAAGACAAAATCATGTTCACTAGACACACACAACACATAGACTAACACACACACACACACACACAGAGAAACAGGGCCCCAGATGGAGCTCAGGACCCAGCAGAGCGCAGCTCCAGCTGGGGAGAGCAGCTGAGACAAGAGCTGCAGTCATGGAGAGAACCGGCCAGGCCTGGACCCTGGCCAAATTAGAAACACTTCACTGAAATAAATATAGCTAACTCAAAAGGGAGGGAGGGAGTGGTGAGACAGAGGGAAGGAGGCAGAGACAGAGAGGGAAAGATCAATGGGAATAATGATATGAATTGAATGTCAACCATGTAAAACACATTTAGCAAACCTGGCCGGGTCTGGAAACAGGGCACCGTGGAAAAAAAGTGACACTGTTTACAACACGGGGGAAGGAAAGAAAAGAGAGGGAATCTGTTGAGTTGGCAGGGAACGGAGCAGAATGGTGGAAGGAATGGGCTCGACTTTTTCATCAGCAGCCCAGCTGTTACACTATTGTTGTTGTAATGCTTTTAGACATTGAAATTCACCAACAAGCACACCGTCCATGAACAAAGACAAAAACACACAGCAAACATGCACGTCTGCTACGTAGTATGTCTTTAGGACGTATCAAAATATTGTGTGCAGATTTACTGCAAGGTTCCTAAAGCGACCTTTGCCTTTTAAATGTGCTTTCTTCTTGTGACCTTTGACATTGTTTCATGGATTTATACAATTTTGTTTAAGTAAAAAGTATTTACTACTGTGTAGATGATACATTTTTATCTTTTTGGGGGGACTTGTTCTTTGTGACGTGGGAATTTGCAATTTGAATTGAATGGGGCACTTCTTCCATTAATTTATCACAGAGTGACTTTTCAACTCATCAGCATCCTGTCCCATTGCAGCTCCTGAACTGCATCATGGACATGGTGGAGAAGACGAGGCGCTCTCTGACGGTTCTGCGCCGCTGCCAGGAGGCCGACCGGGAGGAGATGAATCACTGGATCCGGCGTTACAGCGACGTGGAGGAGATGAAAAAAGGTGGGAGCAACGGACAGCACTGCCTTCCTCCTCCTCCTCTTCCTCCTCCTCCTCCTCCTCCTCACCACAACTCCTCCTCCAACACAGCTAGCAGCAGCGAGTCACTGCCCGTAGGAACTCCCTCGGCTGCTGAAAGGCAGACAGGCAGACAGACAGGTAGACAAACACACACAGGGGAAAGCAAAACACTTACAGCAAGATAGTGCTTGTTCAAAATGCTAAAAAAAAAAACCTTTGTATCCATTTATAAAAGTTAGATTATGATATTTTTCTGAAAATGCACAACTCTAGATTATGCTTTGAAGCAATTCAAATCAAGTTGCAACATCTTAGATCTTTAAAAAATGTATTATAACCTAACAGCTAGCATACTTAATGATGTTATACATTTGTATTCACTTTTTTTACTCCCGTATTTACTCCTGAATTCCATTTCTTTCACAAAAATGACTGAAAAGGTGAATGATGACTTATTTTCTGATGTGATCACACATTTTTTCTAAAAAAATAATGGAAACTACAGGGTAGTCTTGTGGATGTGTGTTTGTGCAGATCAAGAGTCTTTCACTGTGTGCAACTGAAACTGAGACTGTGCCTGCTTGTGTGTTTCAGAGATCCACAGAGACTTCTTACACAGGCCTCCATCAGGATACCTGCCAGAAGAAATCTGGAGGAAAGCCGGTAAGAGTCGGGCATCCCCGTTTCTATATTTCTATATATTCCCAGACAGAATAACAACACACACACAAACACAGAGTCCCCACCATAATTCTTTACGGCCCTCATCCTGGCCATCAGGACACACAGAGCAGAGGCCTTACAGCTGCAGGTCCATCAGGGCAGAGGATTGGAGGCCCTCTGTGTCATTAGGGCTAAATGCTCTCCATCTGTCACCACTATGAAGGGCAACTGCAGTTAAAGCTGCAGTGAGAATGCATTCAGCTGGCAGGCCGCAGGAGCAGAGACCAGGTCGGAGCTTAACTTGTCTCTGTTGACCTGAGAAACACACCCTTTTAAGTGTTTACACCTTATTTTGATTGTTTTGTAGCAATGCACACAGTACACACACTGACTACTGAATCCAATCCAGACATTTAGATTTACAGACAAAATAATCCTGACCATGGTTATTCTTTTTCCCTCAGTTTGTAGCCCAGGTGCATTGCATGGGCCATCTTGTATGGTGAACATTAGATAAAGCCCATCCCAGGAGTGAACTGGTTCAGCCCTTGTTCCGCCCCAGTCCCAGCACTATTATACTTCAATGCCCAGCGGAGGGAAGATGCTGCTGCTGTCGTAAAAATGCTGTGCTGCATTTTCACCTGCAGAAAAAAAAGCTCTTATTAATTGCAGTTGTTTTTCATACAGGTACTACAAGCATCCCACTATCCCCGGCACTAAAACACCTTCAAAACAGGCAGGGTGAGTAACAAACCTACATCATAATAATAATAATAATCCTTATATTTATTATAGCGCTTTATCAATGACTCTCAAAGTGCTTTACAAATACACATTATACATACAGATCATAACTACATGTAATGGTCATCTACTACGGACAATACCCACAGTATCATCTGATGTGTGTGTGTGTGTGTGGTGTGTGTGTGGTGTGTTGTGGTGTGTGCGCACGCCGTGTGTGTGTGTGTGTGCGTGTGTTAGTTTGTTGTGTGTCACCTCTATCTCAGCAGGCAGGTAGTCTGCAGCACCTCTTGCTTTTAATTAAAAACAGACACGCATTCTCTGGTCTGGTTCAGGTTGAGAGACTGCAGTGCTTTTAAAAAATAAGATCTGAAGTGTGAAAAGGAAGACAGAAAATAACACGTCTCAGGGACTTACAAAATCCCTGTGGAATTAAAACGTTAATATTGCGTGTCCCCGTGTTTTCCATTAAGTGGCTAATTGCCCCAGCATCTGCTATGCAGTCCCCCTTGATAAGAATTAATTAAATTTGCAAACTAATCTTAGTGGTGCATGCATTAGGCCAGATAATTGAGAAGCTCAGGATAATGCAGATAGGGTTTTGTAAAGGAGAGAAGAAAGAGGAAGAGGAGGAGGAGGGAAAAAAGGGAGTAGAAGTTAAATGAAGGATAAAGGTAGGGAAAGATGGAATGAAGGAAAGCATTGAGACATGTATCTGAGTGTGACTGTGTGTTGACATGATTGACAGAATATTCACATTTTAGTATAAGAATCAAGCTCAGACATGCACACACAGCCATGTGCATATACAGTATACAGCAAAGAGCTGGATAAGGCTCCCCCACTCCTATCTTTTGTTACAGTAGTTTGAAACAAGTGGAGTGGAGTGGCGAGGAAAAGTGACAGTTATTTATGAGTTCCCTCTCAAACAAACACTGACTGCAGGAAATAGGGAGCAGTGGAGAGAACGATATCAGTCTCACCTCCTACTTGGGTTGGCCTAACACACCTGGATAGCCACTTGTATGTGTGTCAATCGTATATAAGGATGTCCTACTGTACATGGCACATCTGGAGGAGGTGGAGCAAGGGGACAAATCAAATGTAATCTTTTAAATTGTTGCTGTCTTTGATGGCACAGGAAAATGAAAACCACATTAGCATATTAATGAATACTACTTATTTGGAAACCTATTTATCAGGTGTTTAAAACCCATAAGAGAAATCATGTAATGTAAATGTGTTGTGCACCATGAGGCAAGTAATGAAAGATGCCATAAAGTAATCACTCCTGCCTCTTACTAAGAGAAGACTGAAAGAAGTATCTATTTTAGACTGCCATCTGGAAAGGAGTCTACACACCTGCCTGTTGTAAAAACACAGCTTCCTCACTTCTGCCAGAAGCTTTGTAGAAAGCCCTGCAGTGGGGATACACATGCCCATTGGTGGGGAAATTATTTACTTTTCTCTGTGAACATTGTCTAGCAAATTATAATAATAGTATGTCTATGATATGATGGCAGCCATGCAAACAGGGATTCCTCGGATATTGTTTGAACAGCCAAGTTAGTGACAAAACTTTGGAGACATCTGCTGTTGTCAGCACTGGAAATGATTGTGGCCTGACGTGTTTGAATTAATTATTGAAGTCTGGCTGTTTCCCTTTTCTGGAAGAAAGTTTTAAATCTTGGATGATGTACATCTGTTCGCTGAGATACAACAAGATGGCAGCTTAAAGAGTCTCAATAAAGGATGACACAGCAGGCAGGATGGGACGATGGCCGCATGCACTCACACCTCTCTCTCTCTTCCTCTCTCTCAGAGGAGGCCGTGAACGAGGTGAAGCGACAGGCGATGTCAGAGCTGCAGAAGGCGGTGTCAGACGCCGAGAGGAAAGCTCATGAGATGATTTCAGTAGAACGATCTAAAATGGAGAGGGCGCTGGCCGAGGCCAAGAGGCAAGCTTCTGAGGAGGCACTCACAGTCATCAATCAGCAGGAGGACTCCAGTGAAGTGAGTATCACAGACACCACCCCACATTTCACCTCATTCTCCAGTGTCTTGTTCTTAAATCTAATTTCACCTTCTTGATTTTAAAGGCTGTCAAACAAAAATGATCTCAAGATTTCATAAATATCTGTGAAGTAACCTAAAGGAAATTATTTTTCAAAAGTTTGAATGAGGCTGTCTTTAAGATATTAACAGGATAAGGGCACAACGTCTACCTGAACAAAAGCTGCTTTACTCACAAGGCCTTTACTTTATGCTAAACAGTCTCGTCCTGCATTAGGAGAGTGCAAAGATTAAACAACAAAATATCTAATAAAAACAATGGCCAAGCGTGAGGAAAAAAGTTAAAGGTTCTTAAATATAACAGAAAAGCTGATCCCTGATGCAATATTCACAGGAAATAATCTGCTCAAAATGTATTGAACATAGTTTGCATTGTTGTGCAATACATATCATTTAAAAAATCTATACAATATGTAAGTTAACGTAGTTCAGGTTTGGTTAGTTTACTCCATGATAGAAACGGGGTCCCTTAAGGAAAAGGTTAAGAACCACTGCTCAAATTCTTCACTCGTTTTTTATCGCTACATCTATCACCATAAACCTTGTTCCCCTTGTACCTTAAGTTATCCTGTATTGTGAAATACACACAGCTGGTTGCTCTTGGTTTGTTGCTACACCATGTTGTCCTGATTGTCGAAGTCCAGTTGTCAGTGTAAATAAAGACAGACAGACCCAGGTGGTCGGAGAAGAGAGCCAGGCGTAGAGCCTTTACAGAGCAGTTGACCACCACCTGCTGGTTACACAAACTACAGGCTTTGGACCAGGACTTAAAGCCTTACAATCCAAGCCCTGTGCAAAGAGTAGCAGATAAACCCTTGATACGTTAAAAGATTATAATGGACTATTTTATAAAGTAATCACTTTTTTTAAGGTTTCATTATATTTATGTAAGAAATATTTAACTGTGCTTTCCTGGGACAAAAAAGAGACTTATTTTTATCAACCCACTCTCTCCCCACTGTCTCACCAGAGCTGCTGGAACTGCGGGAGGAAAGCCAGTGAGACGTGCAGCGGCTGCAACACGGCTCGCTACTGCGGCTCCTTCTGCCAACACAAAGACTGGGAGAAGCACCACCATGTCTGTGGTCAAGGCCTGCAAGGGATGCCAGGGAGCACCCCCTCCTCCTCCACAGTGTCCTCCAGTGCGCCTCCCACCCACTCGGAGAGCACCCCTCCAGGAGCCTTGTCCTTGGCAGGCCAGAGTAGTATTGTGGGAGGGGCTGGCAGCGGCAGTGGAAGTGTGTCTGCGAGTCCCAAGGAGAGCAGCTCCAGCAGTGCCTCTCGCTCCACAACTCCAGCCACCCCCGCCCTGCTGGATGCCACTTCTCGCTGACGTCTGACGCTTGTCCCCTCCCTGAATACTGATGCGACTGTGCTCACACTCCACACAAAACCAAACTGAGGAATCTTCATCGCACACTGCTCCCTTTCCTCTCCCCCGACTACTTAATTCCCTGTTACTCTAAGCTCTTCTGGGAATCTTCTCACTACCTGATGATAGACTTTAACCGTTCACCTTTACCCAAAAAATAATTGTTCTGTCTTTGTTCTTTCACAACTACAGCCACAAATACAAAGATTCCAGCCTGGCGTTCAGTGTAGTGAAAAGCACGAAAAGTGTCTCCTATCTGAGTTCAGTCACAGACTCATATCGGATGTGTTTGATGAACTTTTGACTTAAAGATGTGCCCTAAGTTATTGAACACGTTGAACCTGTCTACACAAGACAAGTGCTTTAGCAAGGCAATATTAATAGGGGGATGGCTAGGCTGATTAGCACTTGGATTGGATTTCCCTTTAATTTAGCACCAATGAGAGAACAGTAGTCAGCCCTGAGATGTGTACTACCAGTGCAAACAGCTCGCTGATGTGGCACTTATTCTAAAGTGAATATCTTTTTTTAAAGAGACGAGGGAAGGGAAAAACCGTGATGCGACTTATTCCTCAAAAACTCAGCTTAGTATTTATTCAAATGTTTCTTTCTGGCTTTAAGGTAAAACAAAGAAAAGTCCAAATATTCTAAATGAAGAATAGTAGTGATGGTGATGCTGATGTTGACGATAATAATGATATGAAAATAAATTAATTTTAAACTGCTAACTACCTTGCTAGCGAGCCAAGAAAAATCTACACCGGACTCACCTCTCTATACCATTGTGAACCCAAATGAATTCAAAGATGAAAAATAACATGATCCAAACCTTTGTATTACACTGCCAAAGTGAGTAAGTAAGCGATAAGGAGAAGCACTCATCTTATAACCAAACGCAAAGCAACATCACCTCCTCAGCAGATAAGTCAGCCCTGAGAGGACCAGGCTGCAGAGGAGCTGCAGAATGGGAGATATTCAGACATTTAAAAATACAAACTGTGACCTGCTTTGATCTGCAGCTGCCTCCTGCAGTCTGGACAAAACTATAACAATCCCTCAGTGACGGCCCAGACTCGTGAAAATGGACAATGCTGTGAACTTGCCTACAAGAAAGACTTAATTCAATGGATGGAAACCCTGCCACAGTGTGATTTTTTGAATGGTAATTAAGAGGACAAAAAGAAAAAAAGAGGGAAGTAAAAGCTACACAGCCTCAAAGAAGGTGACCATACAAACACGGCGTAGGAGCTGCCAAAAACCTCAACACAAGCTTGAAAACATTGTTTGTGAGTCATTTTCTAAAGCTCTACAACGAGGAGATATTTCAAGGAATTGCTGTTACCTTTACATTCACTCCCTCCTTTTCCAAAGCATGATAAACTGATGACAGAGCCTAGTGAAGGGCGTGTAGACTTGGTTCTCCTCTCTCTTTCTACCTCCCCTCACCCAACACCTCCCTTCTACGCTCTTCCCCGACTTCTGACTGGCCCTATCCCTGGCCTGTTCCGGACAGAGCCTCTGAGCAGTCACGTGGGAAGGGTTCGAACCTGCTTGTAGATATTGTTCCTCTTTTCAAATTTCAATAATGTCTCTTGTCGCTGATGTCCACATGTGCTGCCCTTGTGTATATCCAGAAATACAGACTTTGTTTTGGTTTTGTTACTTTTCATTTTCCTCCTTTACGTTCGGACGGAGCAGTGAAGTCAGAGCAAGGAGGACTGTTGCTAATGAGAGGAAGCCCCACATTGTACTTATTGTTTGATTTGTTGTATCTATATTATTGAGATGAAACCCCTCTTGTAGAATATTTTGTATTGCTCGCATTGTAAGACAGTGAGAGGACAGAGGTGCAATATGAAGAGAATTCAGCTACTGAATGGAACCTCAGCAACTGCCCATAGGGTGTCATATAATATAGATACATATAAATATATTTAAAGTAACATCGGTAACTTAATGTGAATGTACATAGTATTTAAAGAGGTCCAAAAATGTGTTTGCCAAATAACAGAAACCTTTAAAGTTTAATGTCCAGAATATGATTTTTTCACAGTACATTTATTTCTAAACATTTCTCAAATGTCCTTTTCTTTCTCTCATACTATTTTAACCCTTTCAACTTTCACTCAAATCAAAGTGTCCCTGAGTGGAGGAAACTGTTGGTAACAGGGGTAAAGTGTCATAATGCAGCTGAAAATGGATGAAAACAGATTTAAGGGTGAATGGACACTGCAAAACTTCCTGAACATATTTTGTATTAGTTTATTAGGCCTTAATTTACAATATTTGAGAAATACAAATCATACTGCACCACAAAAAACCTTTTACAAAATTAATTAAATGTATTTTACTTTAATCTGATTATTTTATGCAATGGTAAAATAATCCATGCTTCATTCACCCCAGGTCAGTTTTCATCCTGCAGGAGGGGCCTCAACAGTGTATCGATAAAAAAAAGCCCAACTATATTTAATAGTTACAAAAAAAATGAAGGAAATAGTGGTGGTTCAGTTTCAAATTTGGATAATTCAAAAATAATCAGGAATTGTAATACTTATATATTCTATTATGTCATGTGTTCTCTTCCTGCCACTGACCCTCTATTTCTTTTAGTCCTTATCATCATATCGTGTGTGTGTGAGTGTGTGTGTGTGTGTGTGTGTGTGTGTGCATGTGCGTGTGCGTGTGTGTGTGTGTGTGTGTGTGTGTGTGTGTGTGTGTGTGTGTGTTTAGGAGTATTTGTTTCACCCAAGGTGCAGGATAAGCCATTACATAATATGCCAGTATTAAGCTACAGTAAACCTCTAAGCTAATTTTGATACCTGATCTTTTTTTTCAATTTTAACCGATTATTGTTTATTTAAAAAAAAAATCTCCAACCTTTTTCCATATATTTCCACATTCTCAAGGAAACACAATTATGTAAAGCCCCAGACCTTTACTTACAGTAAAGCAATAGACGGCATGCAGCAGCCTTTGTCAAATAAATGTAAGATTGATAATCGTAAACTCCCAAAAGTTGGCTTCATTTACAGTTGGACCACAGACCTTTGTTGTAGCAGTGACTGGCATAGGAAAATTGTTCATCAACATCTCTACTAAGTGAATAATTTTATTTGGACTATCTGCGATACATAATTCAAACTGCAAGGTACCCCTGCATCTGTGTGTAGCATTTATGTATGTGTGTTATAATTACTTGGATATGTTGTTGGCCTCAGCCTTCTTGTGTCATTTTCTCCTTATCCCCAATGTCTATTGCCTCCACTTCTACCCCGCACCCTCTTTGTAACACCCCTTCACACTAGCTACCTCCTGTGACCATACAGCTAACCACCAGGAGAGGTTGACCTGGACTTTGAAAAGCTTGGCTGAGAGCAGACGTGGAAATGCACATTCAAGGCAATCATATATATCTGTCTAAACATTTTAAAATCAAAAAAAGTGTTGAAAGGAATTGCCATTACTCATGATGTGGAGGAATATGTATTCCCACCAGACCTCAGCTGCCTGTTTGATCACCTTCCACCAACTGAACTGCTGGGATTTAGTAATAGGTACACATACAGTCAAACATGCATATTACCAAACTGAACACTCAACCATTGACATGCCATTTGTTGTCCAAAACCAATAAAAGCACAGACCAAAGTACTCTATTGCCATAATAGGCTTTGACACAGTGTGTATTAACAGACCAGAAATAATAAGGTTAGAGCTCCACTACACCAGGTAACCAAAGTGTCTGAAATACACACAATCAGGGCACAAGAGTGAAGAGCATGCTTAATGAACCGGCTGACTTTCAAATGTGTAGAGTTATTTTTCAAGCAATCAAAGCGCTTGTTGTCTACATATTGACTAGTGCTTCTATAAAAGATAATAGAAGCTTCTCCTTAAGAAAAGCCTACTGATTGCGTGTTCTTACAGTTACAAAGCCTTGCAGAGATAAAATGAATGCATGGTGGGTGTGTGTTTGTGTGTGACTGGTGGTGTGTGCGTGTGTTTTTGTAAAAAAAGGAAAAACATTTGCTTCTTGTCTCTGTACAAACTACTTGAAACTTTCAGAGCTTTAATGAAACATCCCAGACAGACTATGGTGGCATATCTATTCACAATATATAGCAACAGCTTTGTGCAGTACAATACTGTGTTTGCGTACAATATTCAAACAACATTTAATGGCAGTTCCATTCAACTCCTCAATGCTTTTGATTGTGCGTCCTTGTCTGCAAGTAAGCCCTTAGAAAAACTAAACAAAACCAAACATAGTAACCACTTATAAATGACCAAAATACAACCAAAATATACAACTTTTCTTTTTAGATTTCATGTTGGTTAAGGGATTTGTGTTATTGTCCCGGCATTAGAACTTCAACACGGTTGATTGTGTGGGTGTCCTTCACTGAGATTCTCCCTCCTGATTTAATTGAAAAGGAAACAAAAGATCAATGTTCTGTTCAGCTGGGTGCTAGCCTCCTTAATTTAAGAAACAACCGAGATGTGTTATATTCTTTTCTCTGTACAGATAATACAGATGGCAAATGCATAAGGGCTCTGCTTTTGTGAATATTATCCAAGGGTCTCCGAACACTTTACACCACCCACTTTTCTGTTTGTTCTACTATGTACATGATATGGGCAAAACGCATGTTTAGAAAAGGCAAAGAATGGCAGGTTGGCATTTGTATCTACTTACCCCAACCAATAACTCTACCAATGAAGTTTCAAGACTCATCTGATGACACATCCTTCCTGTGAAACAGGCACTGATGAAGAAAGCTAAAGTGGCAAACAGTGGGTACAGCACTTGTTTTCCCTAAAGCTATGGCTCAGGATGGCCCTGTTTATACCTTTACATAAATGGAAAAAAAGGTTTATGTTTTTTTATGTGTAGGGAGGCATTCTATACTGTATTGTGCAATACATTATTACAGAAAAAACATTTTTCTGTTGGAGAGGTTGGCGCCTTGAAGATCTTTCTCCTTTTGTTTTATTTCCCTCTTCAATAAGGTAATGTTACCGTTTTTAGATGAAGTTAACTGTGCCAGAAGAATTCAATTCTGATTTGTATTTATTTCTTGCATGCTTTCCTCCCTGTTGCTAATACCGCTCTTTAACTGTTCGCTCTGTTGGATGTGTGAAGCTGTAAAACATTCTAATTCAGGTTATTGTCTGTGTTGAACAATGTAACTGTGTAATTAAAACATGAAATGAAGTATTCATCACTCTTATTGCTTTTCTTCTTTAAAGGTGCTTTCTAAATCTGGCAAAGCTAACATGTTATGGCTATAACAAATATTTTGCCAAATATATTCCACACACTCACATAAACTCATAACAAATCAAAAACCAGCTCCACTCAACTATTTACAATTTAAAAACATATATTTATATACACAGTGTATATCTCAAACGAGTGCAACCATCTTCTATTCAGTCACAGTTTAATTTGATCTAATTAAATCTGTTGACTAGACAGGTTATGTTACCAGCACAATGAGACATTAATTAGAGTCTTAAACTTAGCTCAAAGTTGTAGATTGTTATTTTATATTCTGATATTCCAAAGTTACCAGTGATACCAAATATGTCAGACTGAAATTATTGAAATATTTACATTTAACAGAACGGTGCAGTCATAAAACTCTTGTTAGTTATGATCATAAATTGTGAAAAATCTAGCCAGAAATGGAAGGGTTCACTGTGACTCTTATAAATTACTAAGGGGAAATAAAAGTGGGAAAATTGATGGATAAATAAACCGTGCAGTGTTAAAGCTGCCTAAACTCTTTCTATTTACTCTGGTTTCTAAAAAAAATGGTATTCTTGATTTAAAATCCTGCAATTACTCCTTATTTTGTTGTTTGAATAGATATCTTTATATTTTCATTAAAATAAACATAGTTTTAGAGTGGTTCTACTTTTACACATTGTGGTTTTCTAATGTTTTAATGTGAGCGTAGGTTTTTAAATGCACTGACCAAGAAAATATATTCCTCACTGAAAGCACTTTAGGCTACATTACATTACATGTTACTTATTAGACACTTTTATCCAAAGCGACTTACATACTCCTGAGGGCAATCCCCACAGGAGCAATTTGGGGTGAAGTGTCTTGCCCAGGGACACAATGACAGGGGTTTGAACCAACACCAAGGCTCTTCCACTGCGCCACACGCCTAAAAGCATAGATTTAAATAAATAATGGCTGAATATCATTTGGCTGCTTCAGTTTTAAGGTCCAAGGTACCATGCATGCTGGCTCACTGTCACACGGTCGAGGCTGAGCCTACTGGGAGACTGGAACATAACTGAGCCATAGTTAATGTTATTAGTAACACCTGTACCTCTCCTGAAATACCAGTCAAAATGTCTGCTGTGAAAACAAGCCTGTTATCCACCCCTTCAAATACCATACATAAAACATTAACACTTGACAGTTTTGCAGCATTCCTTAAGGAGTGAGTAGAAGTGAGTTTAAATGACCATGTGACACGCATGGAAAATACACTTTCTGTGACAATTAAATGTAAAAACTTAAAGTCTGTTTTACATTGAAGCATATTACTGTAGCCTACATAAATGTAGATCAAAACATTATTATAGGCTGGTTGTTTTAACTAGCTTTAAATCATGGGGTTGAGGTGGGGAGAAGTGAGGGTGCTAGGGGCAGAGAAGGGGAGGGCTCCTTGATGATGCGCCAATGGGAGGAAGTATCCTCATCCAGCGTCCTTCTCACGTGTGCGCCACTGTCAATCAATCCAGCGCGTCATGAGTCTCATTCACAGGTGATATCTATTAGCTTATCTCCTATATGCTGTCAGCTGTCGCTTCCTGCGGTCTATCAAACCTTTTCCTTCCTGTGGTGGGAGAAATTGTAGGTGGAGGGTTTGGCAAGCTGCAGTCCGCTTTGCAGATGCCATGGTTGAGCAGTGAGCATGGCGGAAAATCATCTGGAGTACGGCTACCTGGAGGGCGAGTCCATCGTGGAGCATTTCGCCGACGACGCGGTGGGTATCATCGTTTTAAACTGAATGAAAAGGCTGCCGTCCCGTTTGTTTGCACCCACGTAACCTATAGTACGGCGAACAGATGAGGGCTGTGATGTTGGACAAGCAAGTGCAAACATGAGCTATGCTATGTGTTTCGTTTTATGACTGATAAACGGTATGTGCATAAAGACCGACATCATTGAATCACATCCAGTATAACATGCTGAGTGAGTTTTCGGCTTGGAGCCAATCAGGTGCACTGCATGTCCTGGGTGAGGTGTTGAACACAGGGTGGCTCAGTCACTGACATAAGTGATGGTAAAACCCCGTTCTACCTGTCCTGAAACCCCAGGCCAGCTACATGTTGTACTATGACTTGAACTAATTAAATTATTATATGTTTTCATGAAATTAGTACATTTGGTGCTTCAGGAGATCTTGATGCTACATTCACAATTGTGTAAAGTAAAAGATGTCCATCCCCTAGTCTTTTTATTTAACTGAATTTCCCCCTCGGGGGATCAACAAGGGGCCATCTTCTTCTTCTTTATGATAGCAAACCAATACTTTCAGGATGTTCCATTGTCTCTTTGTATATCACATACCCAGATTGGTTTAAAAAAAAGTCTGCAGTAGCCTACATCAATACGTTGGGACACCAGAAAACCTTTACATTTTCTTTTTGAATCAACACAATGTATCGAAATGGTATCAAAATGGAGATGACCTGAGGCAATATGGGCTACTCATGTAGTGTTGGTGATCCCCAAATCTCCTATAGGTGTTATTGTGCTGAGATCTGGCAACTCTGAAGGCCACAGCATATAATTCCCATTCATTCTTAAATCATCCAGTGACCTTGTTGAAGCATCTTTATCCAATAAGATTCTGCACTAAATTATTCAGGTTTCAAGGTGATCACGTATTCCTTTATTTTTTCCAACCAGTCAGATTTTTGTATGTTTTTTTTCTGCTTTAGTCAACACTGTATGACTTCATGCTCTGATTTTGTGCTTGTGTTTCTCAGGAGCTAGCGGCCATCAAAGCCAGAGTTCATGAGATGGAGATGGAAGAAGAGTCGGATAGACTGGAGGAGGCAATTGACATGCACCTCCTAACCAGTAGCCCTCGGCCTGGTGAGACAGCCCGTGCGTTTCATTCACCTCCTGGTTTGTTACTGTGTCACTTTGTGTACAGTAAGTTACTTGTAATGCATTTGGGTAGCCTCAACAGCTTATTTTTAGCAAGGTGTGTGTGTAGCATTGCAGCCTCCAGGCAGGTGAGGTAGCTGCATCCTTCACCATCTGGCTAACACCTGGGACACTTCTCTATGGTCACAACAGTGTTCACATGTGCCTCATCACTGCCCAATGAGACGAAGTAGTGAGCTCCAGAGGACCAGAAGGGGTCCTCCTTGCTGCCTGCGGCTATTTTTTGCCTGTGTGCGTGTCCTCACCCACTTTCTCCCTTTTGGTTCCTCCTCAGACCAGAGATGCCATCAGAGGGAGCTAGATTCTGACATATACTATCTAAGATGGCGCAAGCGATGGATATAATGACTGAATTATCATTGTGTTCATGGCACTTGGAGTGACCCCCTATGTAGGCAGTATTTTCCCTATGCTACACACATAACAGCAGTGGTTACAGTTTTTGTTTCCTTCACAGGACCATTCTATAACATGACTCCAGAGGAGAGGATGGACGCAGACAACAGATCAGTCTATGTAGGAAATGTAAGATATGTCTTTTTCTTTTATATGAGAAGGTTTTTCGCACTGCTGATCTGACAATACTGTTTAATTGTAACAGGTTGACTATGGAGCTACTGCAGATGAGCTGGAGATCCATTTCAATGGCTGTGGTCCCGTCAACCGAGTGACCATCCTGTGTGACAGGTTCTCAGGCCATCCAAAGGGGTGGGTAACACTCCCGCTTACAGTTAATATTTTTTTTTTATACCTGACACTGTTTGACCATAAAATACTGATTTTAAGCGTGTTGGCATTAAAGTTTATTCTTTTTCTGCCTTTTTTCTTCCCCTTACACAGTTTTGCTTACATCGAGTTCTCTGATCCAGATTCTGTTCACAGTGCTGTTGGTTTGCATGAGACCTTGTTCAGAGGAAGGGTCCTTAAGGTGAGGAGCATTCAACTGCACGGTAGTCTGTATGAACATCTCAGACCAGTTAGTTACTCATCGTCAGTCACATCTAAATGATGCACACACAGCATACAGAACTCTTAGTACGACTAACACTGGATTTTAGCATAGCTTGGTGGTGGAAAAGGTGCTTGGATAGGGTTTGCTTATTGTTAGGAATATCACTGTATAGATATCACAAGTACAAGTTCGCATTCAACATCTTGAGTTAAAGTTCATAAGTATCAGCATGAAAATACACCTTTATTATTTGGTAAACAGAATATCTCAAATAAATAAATAATCGTTTAGATCATCATTCATATGATTATTTAAAATTGTATTCATATAAATCTAAAGTAACAAGTTGTCAATATTTATGTTTTGAAATGTATTGGCATTGAATAGTCTAAGTGTGTTTTAGTTAAATATTCAACAAAAATGAGAACCTCAAAATTGTACACCAATTAAATGTACTTAGTTACTTTCCAGTAGTGGGATATATCAATTATCCTGATCCCTCCTTAATTTATTTTAAAAGTGAATTTGGGGCTGCTGTATAGCTCAGTTGGTAGAGCTGGCGGTCCCCAAGCGAAGGACCTGGTTTCCATTCTGGCACGGTAAGGTTTGCCACATGTCATCCCTCTGTCTAAAAACAAAAAAGGCACTGGTTGCCCATTTAATAATTAAAATAAAAACTCCTCCAAAAAAGACCATTTGGTCATGTGTACTTCAGAAACTGTAATATCGCTCCGTTTGGTAGATATAGAAACAACCGCAAGAGTTAATGTTATTTGGGTTTGACTCAATTGTAACTATTAGGACATTTAAGGTTTAGGTATTCATCAAATGATAATCAAACCATCATTACTGTAAAAGTCTTCCTTGACTTGCAGGTAATGCCCAAGAGGACCAACATGCCAGGCATCAGCACCACGGACAGGGGAGGACACAGAGGTGGCCACACCAGAGGCAGGGGCCGTGGTTTTCGTCCGCCCCGATACCAGAACAACACTCGCGGTAGGTTCCGGTACCAGTCGACCAGGCCACAACACCAAACCCCCCACCCTTACTACGGAGCGCCTCCAGTGGGGAAGAGACAGTGGGGACACATGGACTACCACGAACAGATGCCTAAACGTTACCCGTGTCTTCTCCTCATCACCCCCCCATCAGAGGAAATGGGGCCAGGTTCAAGTGGTCCGCACTACCCTCAACAGCGCTAGCACTAACCACAAAATGCATAATAAAATTGGGTGAAAATTACTAATTATTTTAAAGAAATGTTTACAGGCATTACTGAGTTGAGTATTATGTGAGAGCCAGAATGGAGAAAGAGATGACTTTCTAAGTTGCATCAGTGATTCAGGACGTGAAGAGAAGAAGACTGAGTCCAGAGGTGTTGCATTATTAGCTTATGTTGCTGTGGATGCATGGGACAATCCTCAAATAGTTATGCAGTTGCATCTCTTACTGTTTTTACAAATTGGTTAAGAATATTTTGTGTTGCTGCCTGCAATGTATTGTATAAAGTCTCCCTATGTATAACTTAATTTATTTGCTATGTTAGAAAATAAATAAAACAATGATCTGTGATCCATTTGTAGTAAAAAGTGACACGCGCACGGCATGATAATCAACAAATGTAGTTTATTATGCATTAAATAATCAAGGCAACATGTTAACAATAGTTGGGATTAGGGGGTTCTGTACAGTGGAGGTTCGGGGGAAGAAGTGTCAGCCAGCTTGCACCATCATTCCAGATACAATGCCATCGAAAGCCCTGAAGAAGGATTGATCAACAATTAAACAATGCTAGATTTGGATGATATAAGTGACAACATTTCTTGAAAATCTAGTCAAGCCTTAACTCACTTGGACTGAATGGTGTCCCCTGGAGTGTGGAATGGGTTGCACATTACATCAGTGAAAGAGTTGTGTAGTTTTCTGAACATCTGGAAAAGAACAAGTAATTCATTAGTAAACAACCCACACACCTTGTAAAGTTTCATCATAAATGTGTGCATGTCCATCTTAAAGTCAGGTATATTGATAATTATTTGTATAAAATGTGTGATAAGGATTCTGCACAAGGGACAGACTAACAACTTGCCCAGATAACTGCACTGAGAAAATATAGAGGAGCTCTTTGGCCTTACTCTCTTCCAGTTTTAAATACATTGTAAGCTGAGGCATCAGGCAACACAGTCTGGAGGTTTCTCAATACTCTAATCTCCTTTCCTCGACTCCTATCCTCGATACTTAGTCCCGCCCACAGGAGATGCGAGCGGAGGACTGAGGAGGGGAACCGAGGAGAGAGGAGGGGAAGCAGCAGGCGGTTAGAGAAATGAGAACTCGTCTCCTCTGAGCGGTCATTTTAAAGAGACGTCCATCAATGATGACAGGAGGCACAGCAGCCCTCTGTCTGATGGACAGATGTGTTCATGACCACTTATATTTACTTTGATTCATTCACAGTGCGGTATAATGAGACAATAACAGGCTACAGATGCGGACATATACACACATTTATATAAATATATACAATTTCAGAATCAAACTATTATGAGAGTGCTCTCATACTTAACACAATCAGACTGGATATAGATATAGATATAGATATTCCCCCCCCTCTCCCTCTCCCTCTCCCTCTCTCTGGTCGCTGAAATGGGGAATTGAAATTACGGGCCAAAAGTTGTATTTACAAGTAAGCAGAGGACACCAAACCAACGGAGACCCGTCTGTCCACCGCATCTACGCACTGTACAACACACACCGTACCATGGTGTGTGTGTGGTACAGTCTGTACCACACACACCTACACACTGTACCACACTACAGCTCCTAAAGCATAATCAGGCTACAGCCGTTGTGTATTTTATTATGTGAAGCACTAAATGGTCTTAGAAACATATCGACTCTTTGTTTGTAGATATCTACAGCATACAAATAGAGAGTAATGTAGGCCTGTTATACTGAGTGATATATATTTTACACACTGCTCTGCTTTCTGCACGGACCTCACAGCTGTTCTCACTGTAAACATCGCATCGCAATGAAAGCAGTTTCTAAAATAATATCCAGGGGATGCATGCAGAGCTGTCATTGGCTGAGATAAGTCCGGCCGTGCGTAACGCTTCCTCCGTTCCCGGAAATGCATCCGTGGAGGACCCATCAGTGTCTCCTCGATGCTCGGTCCTCGGTGCTCGGTCCTCGGTGCTCGGTCCTCGGTGCTCGGTCCTCGGTCCTCGGTGCTCGGTCCTCGGTGCTCGGTCCTCGGTCCTCGGTCCTCGGTGCTCGGTGCTCGGTGCTCGGTCCTCGGTGCTCGGTCCTCGGTCCTCGGTCCTCGGTGCTCGGTCCTCGGTCCTCGGTCCTCGGTCCTCGGTGCTCGATGCTCGGTCCTCGATGTGCATTTAGAAAAATGAGATGTCCTTCAACATGGCGCACTGAAATTCATTTCCGGGTCACAACCGGAGGGTCGGGGAGTCGAGGAGGGGAAATTAGAGTATTGAGAAACCTCTAATGTCGGTGAAGGCTCCTCCAGAGCCACTATTTCAAGGATGCTACGTCATCGAGTCCCGCCGAAGGACTGTTCCAATGTACAGGATCCTTGGAATTCTGCCGGGGTCCTTCGTTGCAGGAAATTTCGAGGCTGCACATGTGTATCCTCCACTGTCTTAAAATCCCCACAATGCTTTGCACACGGACCAATTTCCAAAATCTTTGGCGGAAATCGTGCTTCATTTAATGCGGGGCCTCGCATATGACACACACTTGCACACCCGTTAGCCTGTTGCACTACTCTTCGTTTTCCGAGGCTAGGAAGGATTCTTGCCTCACTTCTGAAGGACGTGACTCGGAAGACATGTCCTACCAAGGAAGAGCCTCGACATTGAGAAACACCCACAAATTCAGCATTTGCAATATAAAACTAGCTCAACATACTGACTCAAGTGTATACTAAACAAAAACATTGCTTGTAATGTAGCTTTTGGAGAATTGTGATTGTTATGCACTTTTCTAAGACATGCAGGGGTTCAACTTACACTTCGGATTTCATTGTCCCGTAATGATGTATTTGAGGAGTCCACAACGATAACAAATTTCACCTTGGAGTTTGTTACATACCCATATCTAGTTCACCAGTCAAGGATATTCGTTTTTCCTGTTGGAGTCTATTTACAGAGTTCATTAAAACCCCATTTTTTACAGCACATATAATCATACACTTAACCATGCAAAAAACATTTTACAAGTTAAATGCGATAGCTAAAGGAGTAAGGTATCTTTGATTAGTAGAGATGTGTACATGTGTTTAGGGGTTGACAATTTTGTTTAAAGGGTATTTATCCTTGGACCACAGTCTAGATTGATGATCTAATAAAAAGAAAAGTCAGGTGCTGGGAGTATATGTCCCTTAACCTGTGGAGACACAAGGATACACTTTGTAGTCTTCAGTGGGATAGAGCAGACCCAGGTACAGCTCTCTCTGGTCTCCTAAAGATTTGCCCACAGCCGAGATCTTCTCTTCCACCACATCCAGGGAGGTGTGCACGGTGTAGTGGAACTTCAGCTCATTTTGGGTGGGCACACTGCGGATATACAGCGGGTAGTTCTGGGAGAGGACAATAAAGAGGACAGTCACATAATAAGCTTCCATTTAAAAACTCAACCATGTCGACGTAGATGCAGCAAATGATACACCTAAAGAATAATGCTAATGTTGTTAGCTCTGTTGGTGTCTCTCAACCTGCTAGACCTTCTGGTTTACACAGAGAGCTGACATTTGCTTCGAAACAATGATAAGTAGAAAAGGGAAAACATCTTAGCATTAAAAAGCAGAATACAAATAGAACCTGGAACATTTAACAAAAGCAATCATTACCTCTTTTGCGATGACTGATATGCACACCGCCATGTTAGCTTTCCTTCTCTGATCTGTCAAGCACTATCACGTGATACGCTGCATTCAGAAGCTGGGGAAAAGTGGCTACACGATTTGACTTGCCTATGTGGTTTCTTATGTTTTATATCATATAATACATTTTAACCATGATATGCAAAACATGTTTTTATTTACGTAATTGATACCATTTTTATTGTATTTATAAATGTATTTGTTACATGGTTCATTATTCATTTCGACCGATATCTAATCCCATCGCGCACGTACATTTACCAGAAGGTCCTGAATGCATCACATGACGTATATATTTTTTAGTTTTGCTATTAAATCCTTATACCCAAGTCCACCATCCGCGTTAACAAATTAAGGACATAATGGCCAATAAAGCTTAAAGCAATCTCAAACTTAAATGACTGAAGCAAAAACACAAAATAATTGCTGTGTGTGTATGCGCAAGCGTTGCGCTGAAGTTGCCGCACGAAGACAAACAAAGCACTTCCTAGAAGTTGCTGCTCATATGACTGCAGCTATGCGAGTGATGTCTTCTCTAACTCTTACTCTCTTTTTTTCAATAATATGTTGTTCCTTGACAGAAAAGCTTTCAAATGCATCTACTCCAAACATAATCATCATGCTCATGGATGACGTAAGTTATGTCTTGTGTTTTGAATGTGTTATTGTAACTTTAGTTCATCACATCAGCAGCATTACAGATCTGCTTGAGCAGTGAATGAGTGTCTGAATCATATTTCTCTCTCCCTCTTTCTTACAAGTCATTTTTTTTTCTCTTTCTTTTTTCGGTAAAGGTATTTGTTTTCCTTCTGTCTCTAGGCGTTCAGAACTAGTAGCAGTTGTCCATGTACTGTAGCCTGCATCTCATTGATCCTTGCTGCTTGTGAACAATAGTGTGTGTTTTAATGTATGCTTTCTTTTTCTGAAAGGGATACACTAAGTTCTTAGTCCTTTTACATAAGTAAAAGTAGCAATACCAGTACAGAAACTCTGTACAAGTAAGAGTCCTGCATTTAACTTCTTACATAAGTACAACATTGTTATTATTATTGTTGTCATTATTGCACTGCAGTAAAGTGTTTTTATTACATGTACAGCACTTTGGCTCGACCAAACATCGTTTTTAAATGTGCTCTATAAATAAAACTTGATTTGATTTGATTTGATTTGTTAGCATTAAAATATAAGTAGCGAAATAATCCTGGAAATATAATGTACTTGAGTTAAGTCCTTTAGTAAATGTACTTCGTAACATTCCACCACTGCTTTATGTGTGTCTGTATATGTGTCAATAAACTTCCCAATGCACATCAGATGGGTTGGGGGGACTTGGGGGTGTTGGGCCAGCCCTCTAAAGAGACCCCCAACCTGGATGCCATGGCTGCTCAGGGCATGCTGTTTCCAAATTTCTACACTGCCAACCCGCTCTGTTCCCCATGTGAGTCAGCAGCTCTATGTTGTAATATAGAAGCTAACAGGATGTTAGAACAATGCGAGTCATAATCACTACTTCCTTCTATCTCTACTTGTTTTTATTGTCACATTATCAAAATGTAAATCAAAATAGCATCTGATATATGAAAGAACCTCAACAAAATAAGCTTGCACCTCATCTCATTTAAATACAACATACAGAACAAAGTACACTACTTACAGTTATTACATTAACTATTGTTAAAAAGGGAGTTTGTATTTTGTACAAAAAAGGTTAATAAAAAAGTACAGATAATGTATTACAAATGCCAGTTTGACAAGCTGTAAAGGTGATTTGCTTATTTTTTTTTATTGAATTGTGTTCATTGGGGTTGTACTTGACAGCAGTGGTCATTGATTACAATTTAAGATTTGAATAGCAGTTGATAAACTAATGGGTATTGGTATTTGAGTTGTTACAAAAAACACAATTTCAAAAGCTTAACGTATCAACATACTATTCAGATGCATGCCAGAGCATTATGAAAATAACGGGGAAAAAGCATTTGGATCATCATAATGACCTTTTTTCCCCATAATTTCTACAACAGCCAGGGCTGCTCTTCTCACCGGGAGGCTGCCTGTCAGAAACGGTTTCTACACCACGAACGGCCACGCCAGAAACGGTACACTTGCAGTATATCCAAACTGTGTAAATTATCCAGCTGCAAATGATTTCCTGCAGGTTTGTCCTGTACACTGTGCAATTAAGTCACGGAAAGTTTTGTACACTAAACTCTGACCTTTTTTTATAGCATACACACCACAGGAGATAGTGGGAGGAATCTCCAAGGACGAGATTTTGTTACCCCAGATAATGAAGAAAAAGGGCTATGTCAGCAAGATTGTTGGCAAGTGGTGAGCTCTTTATCTTTTGTATTCCAGGTTTTTAGAGGTTACTGAACTTTTAGAGGTCGCAGTATGTTGATGACCATCCTTGATGGTGCCATGGAATAAATGCCTCGCATTACAGGATCGAGGCTTAATGCCATATTGCATATTTTGGCAATTTAATCACAAATCATGTATACTTAAAGCTGGGCAGGCAGCTTTGGAAAAGCCAGCAAAATTAAGCTACATTTTTGAAAGTATCCAACCGTTTGTTTATATTTATTGATTGCTGTCATCTGGAAAGAGAATTTGACAAATATAACAAAATATTATTCCAAAATAACTTTCCTACTCTAGCTTTAACATTACTGATGAACATTCTTTCCACAGTCTTTAATCATTAGGTTTTATTTCCACTAAGTTTCTTTGCAGTAATGCAACCAGGCATGCTTACTTATCCTCACAATGTTACTACCAATCCCACAGCTTTGCAGACCTGTCTTAATGTTTCAAACCTCTGCAAAAGGTTTAAAAGGTCTGCATTTAGGTCCTAAATTGAAGTGAATAGAAACCAATCAGAGCCATAATATAGTCATTTGCGGAAAAAACATGAATTTAAGTATGTTGCGCTTTCGAAAAAAAAGATTTGTAGTAGCAAAGGTACAATTGCTTTGTAGTAGAAGTCCACATTTAAACATGCAGAATGGTCCTTCAGTCTCATTGATCTTAGAGTGTATGAGTTCACTTTGTTTGTCACTCAGGCATCTGGGCCACAGACCGCAGTACCTGCCCCTGAAGAATGGTTTTGATGAATGGTTTGGTGCACCAGACTGCCACTTTGGCCCTTACAACAGCAGCATCAGACCCAACATCCCCGTCTACAACAACTCTGAGATGCTTGGCAGGTAGGATAACACACAAGCACTCATATATGCATAACAGCAGACAGAAACCGAGGCTGAACATTTATAAAAATCTTCATTCCACCTGACTCAGTGGAATAGCTTGGCTGTCTGCTTCTCTGGATGAGTTGGGTGTCTCCCCTCCTCTTCTTTCTCTGTACCAGCTGTGCTTGTGTATTCCATTTTCCGCCCATTTGTTTTCCCCAAAACAGCCATATGTGTATTCAGGGTCATTGGAACTGGCAGCCGGGCGTGTTTTTCGCTTAGCCGTGGGTTTAATCAGCATTGCTTACCTGGGCCCTGGACAGACAAACACACACACATAGACACGCATACTCACTGAAACACACAAGCCCTCATGAGACGGCAGGTTGCGTTGGCTGTGTGCGTGGACACCTGGAGGAAGTGAAGCGTAAGAAAGAGAGATGCCTGTCACTGCCTCCCTGCTTGCTGCGCCACGCTTCAGGAACACCTCATAACAGTTCCCTCTGTTCAGATCTGTAGAGACTCCCCAGATATGTCTTTCACCAAAATCTCCTGCAAACACAGTCCGCAAGAGGGAAGTTTGCTTCTGCTGTCGTAATGATATTGTCTGCGGTAGTCTAGGTCAATTTAGAGGGAGATTGAAAGCCTTGACAATACAATCAGGTTGCTATGAAAGAGTTATTTTATGCGGTTGAATGAGCAGTGGAGAAATGGCATGGTGTGGGTGGACAGCAGCTATTCAGATGGGATAATGGCTAAATAAATATGAAGGTTTATTTAATAAATAATAGCAACCCACTTGTTTTCCAGATACTACGAGGAGTTTAAGATTGACAGGAAGACTGGAGAGTCCAACCTCACACAGATGTACCTGCTGGTAAGTTAAGGCTCACAACACTTCAGTGGAGTATTTCAGATAAACCAAATTCTGTTTCAAAGTTTCCTCTGTAAAGTCATTATTAGAACATAATGAAAGTCACTATGTACTTTCTAACATAGAAGAATGGTCTTTTGTTCACCAGAACATAAAAGCACAAAAAAGTGAATCATCTATTTAACCAATTTAAAGCCTGATTTTGGCCTTTGATCATTGCCATGCTTTTCACCAGCAGAAGTGGATTGTTGACTTTTGCGCACTCTGTTTGATTATCCCTGCTGCCTATGTCTGTCCCTCCTATTCAGTTTATAAAGGGATCAAAAGCAGCATGCAGAGACGAGCTGCATGCTTGAGAGGCGCACTCTGTAATCACAAGAAGAAGATGGATCTGTCAAATAGAGCTTTGTAAAGCTCCTATTAGTATGCTTTTTCTGATCAACAATTTAGATTTTAGAACAGTGCGAAACAAAAACCGCAGCCCTGAAAATAGGTGGCAACTATTCCCAGGTGCAGTACCAAATAGACTAAATAAATCCATATTTGATGCCTTTTTCGAAAATAAAAGTCTCAGTAGACCTATTATTAATGTTGTTGAGGAAACAAAGGCACAACATGTTTAGATGTAGTATGTAGTATGTAGAGGAAAAAGGGGTTATTTGCTGACAGCTGTATTGTGATTCAAGTAAGCCATTTGACATCTGCACTGACAGACTCTCCCACCCTCCGCCCTCTACAGGAAGGTGTTGACTTCATCCGCCGTCAGACAGAGGCCCAGCGGCCCTTCTTCCTCTACTGGGCGCCCGATGCAACTCACACCCCTGTCTACGCCTCCAAACCCTTCCTAGGGCAAAGCCAGCGAGGCCGGTACTTTATATCCTACATTACTAACTTATTGTCCAGCAGAGGAATAAGGTTATAAACTAGAGTAGGATGCAATTCCTGAAGAAATTGCTAGTGGGAATGCTTTATGCTGAAAAGCTGACGTTAAACTGCTATGCTGAAATGTAATGTTTAAGAAGAAAGTGAATAATTTAGATTGAAATGATACATGAACACAGGGGGCTTGAATGTGTGATGACAGAAGAAATTAAAGTAAAAAGGCTTGGAAAAGCAGCAGAATATTTAAACTGCAATTTGAACTAACTTGATGGTGAATGGTCTGTCGCCATGGCAATGGCATTTGATGACACCCCATAATACGCTTAGATGCATTGATGGCTGCATCGTTACCAAACCTGTGAAGTTTTGGGGCGTTTGGAGCAGTTTCACTGAAGTTATGAGAAAACCGTGTTTCATGGCGAGCATTGTGTTGCCATGGCAACGGCATTTGAAGAAATCTCAAAACTGTCCCGTAGATGTCTTCACGGCTGGACTGTTAGCACACGTGAAGTTTGCGCACTTTTTGAACATTTTCATAGGAGTTATAGCGACATCGTCTTTTATGACGAGGGATGCGTTTCCATGGAAACAGCATATGGTGAGAGGTCAGATTTGACGTAGAGCTGTTGAGGCATGGAGAGATTATATACAGGTGAAGATTGTGGGACGACCGGACCGTGTCCATTGGAGCTACAGCGACATCGTGTTTTATGGCGAGGGATGCGTTTCCATGACAACAGCCTATGGTGAGATCTCAGATCTGGCGTAAAGCTGTTGAGGCATGGACCGGTGATATACAAGCGAAGTTTGGGCGTTTGCGTCCAGCACGTCAATGTTTAATATCTGTAAAAGTAAGAATCAGATTTAAAAGTTGTGTTACACGAATCATGTCAGAAAGATGTGTGACATTTTAAAGTTGGAATGAGGTTTCTGAGTGAAAGTATGAAGGAGCAGTTAGCAGTTGAAGAAGGAGCAGTTAGCAGTTGAAGAAGGAGCAGTTAGCAGTTGAAGAAGGAGCAGTTAGCAGTTGAAGAAGGAGCAGTTAGCAGTTGAAGTTGCATGAAGATTATTGAAGTCTGAAGATTTCTCCATTGACTTCCATGTTAAAAATGGGATGTATTATGGGATGTATCTCTGGAATTATGAAACTTATGAATGATAATAGTAATAGCCATTGATTCACGACCGAGCTGAACGTTTTGATGTTTGAACAGAGTTTCTGCGATGTTCAATGTGGGTGAAGAAGCAGCGCAAAATAACCCGGCGGAATAATAAAGGATTTCGTGCGTGGCTGTGTCAGCATTCCCACTAAATGAATATAATCTCTCATTGGGAAGGATAACAGCTTTGACTGTCTGTGTTCTGCAGGTACGGTGATGCAGTGATGGAGCTGGACTACAGCGTTGGTCATATTTTGTTGTGGCTGAAGAGACTGGGCATTGAAAATGATACCTTTGTCTTCTTCACCTCTGACAACGGAGCAGCTCTAATGTCTGGACCAAATGAAGGAAAGCACTACAAATTAATTCCCACTTGCACACAGAGTTTCTCCCTTCGAGTCAGTGCATACCAAGGCACATTTTCTGTCTTGTACAGGTGTGTATTTTGATACATGCTTACATGTGTTTTTGTGCTTCTGGTTCCTCAGCCGGGAGCAATGGGCCATTCCTCTGTGGGAAAGAGACCACCTTTGAAGGGGGCATGAGGGAGCCTGCCATTGCCTGGTGGCCTGGACACATCAAAGCAGGCACAGTAAGAATACCCCTGTGATTTGAAGCTTTTTACCAAATAAAGCCTGCTAAAATACAGTCATTCACTTAATCCCTACCGTCTTCTCTAGAGAATAAACTAGACCCAAGATCCAGAGCCAGTTATTCCTCTTCTAAACATTGTTGCTGCTCCTTAATGTTCTGCCTATCAACAGGTACCAGGAGCTGTAATATTCTCTATAAAGCTGCAGGCGACGTACAGGACCGTAAAGGAATCATTGAACTAATCCTCTCTTTCTAATTATTGTTGCTTTGTGTTTTATTTGTGTATCATTTACCACTTAACATGCACACACTCTCACCTACTGGCGCTGTTAGCAGTCAATCTTGACTATGTTCAACTTCTATGAGTGATTGAACTCTAGTAAAGAATTACTGCGTGATTGCGGCCTCAAAGCGTATGGGCGCTCTCTCCACTATTTCTTCAAATATTTTTGGCCTGGAATTAATACTCCAAGCTCTCTCTTTCCTGCCTCCCCCTCCCCAATTTAACCCCCCACCCACACCGTGATCCTCTAAGCCTGTGCGTTCTGCAAATGACTTTTAATTGTATTAGGGGCAGCTGTGACACGGGGCTGTGACGCAGAGGGATTTGGTGGAGGAGCGAGCGGAGGCTGCAGTCTGCAGTAAGCCTTGCCCCTGGCTCATCTCACAGGGGTGTGCTGGGGCCTGATAGCACAGCAGAGGAGCGAGGGAGAGGGGGATTGGGAGCGTCTTAAGCGGCTAATCTGTTTGTGTGTTTGCTGAGGTTGGATTGAGCCGTAATGAGGACTTCAGTATCTGAATATGCCAGGCGCTCAGGATAAAGGAACAGGAGGGGTACAGGGAAGGAAGCAAGGAAGAAGTAAAAGAGGTGGCTGGCATAGAAAAGAGAAAAGGAGCAATGCTTAAGACACTGCTACACTGCCAGGAGTATTCTGTGTTGCTAGGGCTTTGCTGCACCCCTGCCACTTTATAATTGACCAGTGTGTCTTAGCATGCATGTGCAGAACATGTCTGTGTCATTTGTGATTCTGCATGCCTGCATATATGCGTGCTTTTGTATGGATTAGTTGTATCTGTGCAGCTTTCTAGACCAGTGGGAGACACAGATGTAACTCATTATACTACAAATGAAGAACATCACCAAACAAACGTGTGTGTGTGTTTGTATGTGTGGCTTAGCTGTGAGAAGGAGGGTCAATCGATCCTCCCCGGAGCTCTTTGGGGTTGTGATGACAAAGCTGTTTTGTTGGAGCTACTGTACTCTGCAGCTCTGGATGTATCACTCTAGGAGGGAGGACACGACACACACAGGACTGCCCCCTCTCTGGTTTTGTAGTCTGAAATCTCTGTTGATCTGTGTATTGAAAAGTCTGTAAGCTCTTTGAACAAAATAATAGAGACAACAAACAGCCGTGCAATCCTTTGTTAAGGCGGGATTTCAGCAGGTTTATTTGACTCATGATAACATCTTTATGGTGTTTAAGAGACACATTTTGGGGGGGATTGAGGACTGGTTATTCTCTCGGAGGATGGGAGGAGGTGTACTGGAATGAAGCAGGTGCAGATTCAGCATTCTCCCAGTGCCTGAGGGGGGGGGGGGGGGGGGGCTAGGGTGATGAGGGGTGGTGGCTGCAGGAACAAAGATGTGGAGGCGGGTGGGGGGGTGTCGGGCCACACCACGTCGTCGAGTGTCACAATCCCTTTTGTTGTGTTTTATCAGGCAGCAGACACACAGGCAGAGTGGCAGAGACCGGGATAGAAGCTCTGCCTCCCAAGATAACCAACAGCCCCCCTCACAACACAGACAGAAGTGAATGAGACATTAATAGAGAGTGATGAGTCAGTTAAAAAAGTAAAGAACAAAGGGTGAAGAAAGAACGAAGTTCAGCCATGACTGCAATAAAGGGCAGGGCTAATCAAAGATGAAATACAAGATGGCAACAGGCTGAAAGTTTAGCTTTCTTGGTCATGCAAGTTATTACCAACTAATTGTCACTTTTGCTTTTTCATATGCCCTTTTGTCCTGTCTTCTTTAATGGTATCTGTGTGACTGTGTGAGGGGGACTTTAAAAAAAAATGAAGTGAAGGGCTAAATCTGTTAGTGTTTGTGTGTGTGAGAGGAAGTGTCTGGATGAGCAGATAGATCATGGAATGCATTGCAAAGCCTTTCCTGTGGCTGGTTCTGTGGATATAGAAGAAAGGGGAATTCATTTCAGTGCTAAGGAGCTTGTGTGTGTGTGTGTGTGTGTGTGTGTGTGTGTGTGTGTGTGTGTGTGTGTGTGTGTGTGTGTGTGTGTGTGTGTGTGTGTGTGTGTGTGTGTGTGTGTGTGTGTGTGTTGGCTGCCGATAGGAGCACAGCGGCACATGGCGGTGCAGCTGCAGAGGCCTGATAGCGCTATCTGATTGTGAGCGTGCCGTCTCCCTCTAAGGCTCGCTCAGCAGAGAATGGAACGGAAGATCAAGGATGACAATGAAAAAATGTCATTTTATCTGAAAATAGTTCAAAGTTTATAAATAAAATAAAGCTTTTCACTGGGACTGGGAAAAGGAGATAAAACACCAGCTCGCTCCAGCTCCAGCCGCCTGCTCGCCCGGGCCTTGTCCTCTCCCTACTTTCTCTCCTCTTTTTCTTTGCTCCTCCTTTTTCCTTTTCCTCCCTAAAAAACTCATTTAGAAAGGGAGACATTTTGGAGGCTCCCTGAAGCAGGGATTAGAGAGTAGACTGAAGAAATGCACCTCTTTCCTACATGTGTGCACACAATAACACATACAAACATCCTATCATGACTATGCATTGCTACCTTGTACATGAAGAATATCTAGCATTATAGAGTAAGCTTGTATTAAACTGTTTATTCTTGATTTAGGAGCAACATTTTCAAGGGATAATTCTTAGAAAGAAAGACACCAGGACGTCTTTGTTGATGTTAAAATGTTCCCAAAAAACACTCGTTAGCACTGCCATTAATAACGTGTGTGTGTGTGTGTGTGTGTGTGTGTGTGTGTGTGTGTGTGTGTGTGTGTGTGTGTGTGTGTGTGGTGTTGTGTGTGTGTGTGTGTGTGTGTGTGTGTGTGTGTGTGTGTGTGTGGTGTGTGTGTGTGTGTGTGTGTGTGTGTGTGTGTGTGTGTGGTGTGTGTGTGTGTGTGTGTGTGTGTGTGTGTGTGTGTGTGTGTGTGTGTGTGTGTGTGTGTGTGTGTGTGTGTGTGTGTGTGTGTGTGTGTGTGTGTGTGTGTGTGTGTGTGTGTGTGTGTGTGCACATGGAAGAACCAAGGAGCAACGTGAGTTTAAGTCCTTGAGAGGACACTTGGCCAGTCCTCATTTCTTAAAGGCTTGTTTTGTGTGCAACAGAAACACACAGGGATTTTTGTTTTTGATAATATTGTCTTTTATTCCAGGTGAATTTCCAGTTGGCCAGTGTGATGGACCTGTTCCCCACCAGTCTGGCTCTGGCCGGCCTCAGCCCTCCTGATGACAGAGCCCTGGATGGACTGGACCTGACACCGGTCCTCCTAAACCACCCCCACAAACAGGGAAACAGGCCAGTACACACACACTGTTACAGGAGTTCCCCATTTTTGTGAGACAAAGATTTTTGGTACCACTTTACAATAAGACTACCCTTATAAAGGATTCATAAAGGATTTATAATTAGGTTATTAATTAGGTTGTAAACACTTTATTAATCATTAAGAACCATTTATAAACCAGTTCTAACATACGTCAACACAGGCTCACTATTTGGCAAGATGACTAAGCCTTATATTGGCTACCTAGCTTAATTTGTCTTCTTCATCAGCCAGCATCCTTAGTATCTGTTGTTCACCGAGTTGAATCCCCCCCCCTTCCATCTTGATGTTTCTTGGCATCTCTTTATTACCATTTATTTATGAGTTACTAACATTTATAACTGCCAAAAGGGAGCCTTATTGTAAAGTGTAAAACAAATTCGCATTTATTAATGAGTTACTACCATTTATAATCGGTAAACATATTTCTAATAAGGCTTAGCAGCACTGATAAATGTGGGCTCACTATTTGGCAAGCAACCGGTTGCCCTGTTTATCTCATGTCTTATAAAAGCTTATTAATAATTTATAAAGTTTTCACAACTTAATTAATAAATGAATTACAAACTATTCGTAAACCCTTTATAAGGGTAGTCTTATTGTAAAGTGGTACCAGATTTTTTAAACCCTTTTATAATAAACATCACGTCCCTGAGTGAGAGCATTGTTGTAACCTTTCCTTTAGTTATCGGGAAATCATTTTTCTGAATTGAAAAACGAATGTCATTCCCGTCAACCTCAAATTGCTTATTAAAAAGTACTAATGCTACTGTCCGACACTGAAATGCTGAACACGGTTAACACTGAATCCGGTAAACATTAGAAAGCCTATGTTAGATTTGGGGGATTTTTAGGTGATTAGAAAGCTCATATTCCTGGAAGATAAACACATTTAGAGAAGGGGTAAAAAACGTTCAAAGTTTTCCAAGACGAAATGTCTTTGTTTCTTAAAACACAAGTTTCCACGTTAGTTCAAACTCAACGTGGAAGAAAACAAATCTGAGCATTTGTTCCTCTTCTCATCCATTACAGGCCGATCTTCTATTACCGTGGCAATGAGCTGATGGCTGTGCGTATTGGACAATACAAGGCACACTACTGGACCTGGAGCAACTCATTAGAAGAGTTTAACAAGGTACGTTTATTAACACAGCCTCTCTGTCCCATGTCGGTTTCCTCAGTTCTTGATTTGTGCTTCCACATCCTCCCTCTTTGTCTCTCCTAATCTGCCTCAAACACACAAACACTTACACTGTTGGTGTTATCTTGAAAATGGCTCATCAGTTGACTGCTGTGTACATCAGAGCGTAATGAATATTAATGAAGAACCCCCACATCAGCGAACTTACATCATTCATCAACCAGATGACTTGTTTGTTCTGACTCCAGTGGAGATCTTCTTCCTCGTCATTTACATACCGTCATTCCCCGCTGTAGACTTGTTCTTTTGGCACCACAGAGCTCAAAAGAAGGATAGAAAGGCAGATGCCTGCAGTATCTCTTGGGCCATAATTACATCAACTTTGTGCTGATTAAATGTATCTGGAGAAATGTGTAATGTGACACTTGAGGAGCAGGGTAGTGTGTTCTACATTTCTCTCCTCTTTCCATACAAAAACATGTCCTCCTGTCCTCCCATCATGGCTCTGCTTTTCCTGTGATCCAGTTTGTTTTATGCCCCATCGGTCGCTTAAATTGCTCTCTCCTTCAGGGCCGCTGAATCAATAGCAGCCTCCTTTATCAACTCATGTGAACTGAAGTGGAACTTCACAAATAATGGCTTCTGATTGCCTGTGAGTTGCCTATCGATTGGGGGGTGTGTGTAGTGTGTGTGTACATAAGAGAGAGAGGTGGAGAGAAAACATGAACATGTATGTTTGGTTCTCCTTATTAATGTGCAGATCAGTGTCTGTTCAGGAGAAAGTTAAATCCCCAATATGCGTTATGTCTTCGTGATTAGATTCCTTAAACGTTCCAATTAATGTAAGCCATAGTACATTTTATAAACAGGAACAATTTAAACAAACTGACATAAATGTTTTGCTTCAGAGAAAATGTATATTCCTTATTTAGGTTATCTCTCTCAGGAATAACATGAATTATTGAATATTTTTAAATAATAGCCCCTTAAACCCCTAAAGAGTTTCTAGTGTATTCTGTCTTCCTACAGAAATAACCAATCAAAGCCCTTTTACATACAACAACATGATTCCTGCTTCTTCGTCTTATATATAAAAAATAATTTGTATATGAAAATAAACAAGAACAGAATAAGTGTGTCTGTGAAAAAGAACAACATTACAGGTTAATAGCTGAGAGACGTTTTGCTCTGTCCTGGCTGTGTTCATGCAGCTCAGCCATGAGGAAAATGAGAAATTTCACAGGCTTAAATGGCTCTCATTCAACTCTCTTGAGGGAGTATAGGGATGTTAATATTGCGAAATATAGTTTGTCGTGGCTCCTTGTATCTGTATTGCTGAGTAACCTGTGATACAGCAGGAGATCTATGGCAGTTAAATACTTCACAGACTGATGATTGAAAACTGAAAAATAACGATTTCCCAGACACCTGTTAGTCCTACACTGTTTTTTTATACTTTGACAACAGGTTACTGTGCATCAGCTCCTGCTCACTTTTTAGCTACATTGTGGCCTGTGACATTAACACTGCTATGCTTGCTAAACAGAACATGGTTCACTTACTTTTAAGCAAAAGGCATTATAAATGTTTGCTACACATTAAGACAGCAATTTCAAGATGCCTGTAAAAAAAAAATGCGTTCCTATGAAATCGAAAGTAGATATTTGTCGGTATATATTGTAACACAGATGTGCTATAATCTATATAAATATCTGTTTCATTTAGTTTTGGATCAAAAATACACATCAGATATTCCCATTTCCATAATCCATCCTGCCACCGCTGGATGCTCCTGCTCCTTATCTTGTAATAGCGAGTGCTCTGCTCCAGTTTGAAAGCAGCCTAGTTGTATCCATAGCATTAATGTCAGGGGAGATATGGAGTTCTCGCTGTTCTGTCTAGGGTACATGAGACAGAGTCAGAGAGACACACAGCAGGCCTTTTCTGGCTGCTCCTCTGGGATGAGATTTCTTCTTTTTTTTCGTTCTTTTCTGCATTTCTAAGCTTTTAGCTTCAAAAGACAGGGCCTGTCTGGATGAGAGGAAGGTCTGCAGGGCGGGGGGTGACCCTGCTTCTCACATTCTCTCTTTCTCTCTCTTCTATATGTATTTTTTAGGTGCTCTGTTGAGCGATCTCAGAGGGGGGCAGCCACAGTGCCTCACAGATGAATGCTTTCTCAATATTAGTTGTGCTCATCAAAAAGTGTGTGTGTATGTTTGTGTTGGGGAAGGGGGGAGATCTCCAGGGGGTTCTGGAGGAGTGAGTGTGACTCAATCAGGCTGCGATCACTGCCAGAATGGAGTCATGGAGCGGGAGCGAAGGCGTGGAGAGATGAAGCGGGGGAGGCAGCACGAGGAAGAAAATCCTCATTTTGTCAGTGACTTGAGCCCCGTCATGATGTACCAACAGTAGCTGCATAATGAACACAACAGATTGGAAGACAATATGCATATAGGCCGTGCAACAATAAGATTAAGCACGGGGCTTTGAGTAGCAGCTGGCTGCACGCATACATTTAAGCATTTGGATATTTAATTTAGTTTTTAGATTTTCTTTTTTGATGCACATGATGAACATCTAAAATAATGAAATTGGGCGATCATCATGGGGGAAAAAAACATAAAGAAACGTCATAACAGAGAGCAAAAAATCATTACGGGAATTGTTGAGAAAATAAGGTTGCCTTTAAGTTTTTTTAAGTGATGCAGAAAGAGTTCAATGAAATATAATTGTTTCATACCAAACATGGTTTATACATTCCTCCTAAAATGTTTAATTTATCATCAATCACTAATCTCATAAATACCCTGCTAGAAATACATTATGATACATGTACAATGATACTGTAAAGTGCATCCGAGTCATAAAAGTTGTCATTATGCTCATCTGTTGTGTGATTTCCCCTACAGGGCATCAATTTCTGTCCAGGTGAAGAGGTCCCGGGTGTGACTACTCACGACCAGAAGGAGCACACAATGCAGCCAATCCTTTTCCACCTGGGGCGGGATCCTGGGGAAAAGTTCCCCATCAGGTTAGTTCCCTGAAAAGAAAAGCAAATCAAAACATGTGAACAGGTAGAGAGGGAGACAACGAGGAATAAGTGAAGAGATGTTGGAAATGATCTTGGGGGGAGCGAATAGGAAAGCAGTTTGCCTGTTGGGAGCGCAGTATTTGTTTGAGATCAATGCTGATTCATTGGGATAAATTGTTCAGGTCTAAATTGAGAGCGAGTGCTGTTTCATTGAGTTTTGTGTATCTTAGAGTTAAGATCACAGAGAGGATCGAGTCACACCAGAAGATACAGACGGCCAAAGCTGAACTCAGACTATTACTAAATAAGGGTGCAAAGATAGATGAGCGTCATCTTTTACTACCAATATTTATGTGGTCTTTGAGGGAAAATGGTGCAAGTTGACGTAATGACTAATACATTAAGATCATCTAATAATCGCTTTGATGATTATATATTCCTTTTGTGCTCAGTGTTCGCTTTGGCTCCCTCCTGCCTTAAAACCTTTCTGGATTGACCTTTCTTTGCTGCCTTCTGCAAGCTCTGCCTCTCACACCCTGCACCGCCTCATCTCCTCTTGGCCTCCTGCTCCAACTCCTTTCAGCTCTGTAGTGAAATTGGATGATGAAACATTAATGTTGTTTTTCAAATGCCCACCTTTTAGCCTTGCTATTTACTTTGAAGAATAAAAAGAAAAAAGAAAACCAATCAATACGCAGCGATGTGTTGTGCAGAGTGCTAGATGTGCACACAAACACACAGACCCATACGCACACAGAGCCACAGACGCACACACAAACCAAACCTCTACAGCAGAGGTTTGTCTACAAGGTCACCCAACTGCGCAACACTTTTCTTCTTCCATCCTCTCTCATCCTCTCTCTATTCAGTCCTCTCCCTCTTCAACTCTTTCCCTTGTTACTTCTCTCCTTCTCCACCGACTGCTGTGCACCTCAGCTCACTTCTCCCCACTCAGCCGCTGTCCCTCTGCATCCACTGGGAGCGTTCTCCTCCATCCTAGTTAACTGTGTGTGTTTGTGTACTCATGTGTATGTGTGCGTTTTGTCCGTGTGCTCCTCGGTCCCCCAGCTGGACTGGCTGCTTGGCCATCATTAATCTCTGTCTGCACCTAAAGAGCCACTTAAGATGATGTAGGGCCTGTCTGCACACATTCCTTCACTACTGTCGCTGGAAGTGATACAGCAAAGAGCACACACACGTACACAATCCCCAGTCCTGAACAGTCACCATAGAAATCAGTTGAGATTATAATTATGCAACCTAGGAGAGGACTCTTTAGTGTTACTGGTGTAACTGGAGAAGGCCTCTCCTGGTGGTCCATGTGTCCAGGATGAAGCACAAACCCAACCAAGTCTGCATCTACAAAACTTGGTTTCTATCCCTATTAGATTCACCCTGCTTTCCCAAAGGGTGCCCGAGTGGACAGCCTTTGTGTTTTTGGATGTGTGAGGTGTTTAAGGCTACAGCATTTCCCCTTTCTGATATAATGTGGACTGGATACATGTGCGCTGAGCATTCACTACAATACTCCTTGACCAAAAGCCCAACATTCAGAAAGGATGCTAATTTGTGTGTATGTGTGTTTTGAATGTATAGTTGTTATGTTTTGGTCGTATAACTTGTTAAAAAACTGAAGGACAGCCACATTTGACTGGTGTAACTGGACCACGCCTCTCATGGTGGTCCAGGATGACAAACCCAACCAGGTCTGCATCTACCAAACATGTTGGGTTTCTATCCCTATTGGATTCATTTAAAGCCTTTTGCTGCCTTCCTCTTTGCCCTCCGTCTCTGTGACCTAAGGCCCCAGGTTAACACATCCTGGCTTTCACACCACCCACCTCAGCTCGGGTCCCCTGAGTCTCGGTCATCCGCAGTGTAGTCCCGGCCCTAACACTGCAGGCAGCCCTGCTCACAGTCTGGCCTCATCTGCTGCCTGCCACCGAGCTCCCGTGTTCCCAATCAATAGTCCTTACTGAAGTGCTCAATTTCCACCGGGGTGGAGTAGGTGGTGGAGGGGAGGGGTAGGCAGGAAAGATGTATTTGATTGTCTCCTCAATTCCCCCACCTTCTGCCACTGTGGTTGTGGTTCTGTGTGTGTGTGTTCCAGCAATAGTGTTATGAATCAGTAATCAGAGTGGTGACACACCTGAGCAATGCCCCCATCCCCCTTGGGTGCCATACATTATAAATCAAAAGACTTCATTTGCATACAGCCTGCTTATTATTCCAGATTTTGCCTCTACACCAGTAAGCTGAGGGTTATAATCATGATAATGAGCTGTGCTGACTGTAGGCTTTTTATTATTTGTTTGCAGAGGGGGCATAAACAAATGATATTATTAGTTTTTGATTTAGAGGTCTGCAGTGTGAGATTTTCAGTGCATAGACAAAACAATAGAAAACATAATATCTTATGCAAGTTTCTCTATGCATGGCGCACTTTACTTGCAGACTTGTATGGTAGTGTAGACAACTTACAACAGTCTGATAGATATCCCCATAATTTACTTTTATTAAGTTGCTTCATCACTTATCACAAAATTAATCGCAGCAACCAGTAGCAAGCACAGATAGGAGGGGAATTAAATATCTCTCTTGCTGATCATAATCTGGCGAAAGCAGAATTTGCGATTTTAGATAGCTGAAGCAATTTAATCTGAATGTCTGATTTTTAACCAGGGGTATGAATCCAGTACTGTCCTATCAGCTCGGGTCACAGTGCATTGATAGTTAGCTCATGACGAATGTGGCACACCAGGAGAGAGACTAATTGCGGCCAGTGCACTACCAGGCGAGTAATTGTAGGGGAAAGTAAAGACTGAGAGTATCAAGGAGAGGAGCAGGTGCTGGCTGATGGAGAAAGCCTTGCTGCCCTGTGGGAGATCTAAGAGGGAGGGTAGGTGTGAGCTGGACAGGGCCTGGGGTTATTACTCTAATTGACACTTCACCTCACACACATGCACATGGTCCCCAGGGGCCAATCAGAGGGCCGGGTTTGCAGTGGAGGGAGCATGGAAGGCTGGCACAGGTGCTGCCGGCGAGCGTATCAGGGGTGTAATTGCACTGCTGATATTTGTCTATCTGTGTGTCACGCTACCAGACACCCACTCCCCCAACACACACACACGTGCATGCACAGCCCATTAACCCTACAGGTCCTATTGAGAGCAGCGTTCCTTTGAAAGCCTTCGGGGCCCCTGTGTTTTACACACTGAATATAATAATGCACAGAGGTGCTCGGGCTCACTGCTGTCCAACAACAGTAATTGAGAGACAGAGGATGAGGTAGGGGTTACATAGTTCACCCTGCTGAGCGTGCTTTCCCAAAGGGTGCCCGAGTGGACAGCATGTGTGTGATTTTGGATGTGTGTAGGTGTTTCTGTTGTTTAAAGCTACAGCGTTTCCCTTCTCTGTTATAAGGTGGACTGGATACATGCGCGCAGCATTAACTACAATATTCTATGACCAAAAGCCAAAAAAATCTGAAATAATGCAAATTTGTATGTGTGTGTGTGTTTGAATGTATGTTAGGCTTATTCATTTATGTTAAATGCCTGAAACAAATGGACAAAACAGATAAAACAGACTTGTATTTGATACACTATGAAACCATTGATCCGGGTCTGTATATGTGTGTGTCATTTTCAATTGTTGGTTCAGTCATTGTTTCACATGTATTAAAAGCTTAAAATACTGAGTCAATTGACAAAAATAAATACATTCTCTTTGTAATTTATCAAGCAAAATTACCAAATATGTATTCTTTGTGCTTCTATAATGTGTAGTTGTATGCTAAAATATTTCGGGCTTTGGACTTTTGTCAGACAAAAAAAGATTAGATTTTCAGACATCTGCTTTCAATAAGAGTAAAAAATATCATCAGATAATGGAAACTGAAACAAACATTTAGTTTCAACATACTGACCATGTGTGTTGTGTGTTGCAGTGTTTCGTCCCATGAGTACCAGAAAGTGCTGAGCAGGATCTCTCCTGTTGTGGAGCAGCATAAGAGTACGCTGGTGCCCGGTGTTCCCCAGCTCAACATGTGTGACGTGGCGGTGATGGTGAGATGTATACAACATAAATATCAAGATGCACTTAGTAAAAGTGCAAAACTATATCAATTATGTTGAGAATACATTCATTGCGTATGTAGAAGGTAACTCAGATACTGAGCATTAATCCCAGGAATGTTTACACCTTATCTCTCTGTCCATCACACGTATACATCAGATACACGAATACAAAGACAAATTAATTAAGCCCTTGTCAAAAAACTAAGAATTCATAAAACTATCTGAATATTTAAGTTAAAGGTGGGGTAGGTAATTCACTTCAGAAACACTTTTTGTTATATTCCATGGAATGCTCTTAACATCCCGATAGCAATGAATACATGAAATGCTTTGACAATAAATACATAAAAAAATGTCATCTGTGGAAGCCGTAGTACTGTAAAAAGCATGACCAATCATCTGAGCCGGCCCGGCTAAAATAACTGGATGGCCTACCTGCCTGTCAGCCTTCCATCTGTGCACAAACTTATCTCATGCCCTCATTGGTCATGTGCACGTTTGTGTGTGTTGGAGGAGGGCCTCTGTAAGGAAGTCTGAAGGAAGGGGCAGATTTTTTCCGGTTGTGTACTTTCAAATTCTAGCGCACTCGAGCTGGTTTCTCCATTCTTACCTACCCTACCTTTAACTATCTGCTTTGAGCTTGCAGACTATTAATGTATAACTTGAACATATTATAACCTATATATATATATCATATCATTATCTAAACCTGGACATTTTCCTTTAGATTGTGTTTGACTTTTATGAAAAACATGTCCTTTAGGATTTCTTAGATATAAATTAGGCAGTGGCTTTATCACACTGAAGCACAGAGTGAGAGCTACACTGCTGTGCATTTATTTGTGGCATAGCACTGCCCCCTTGTGGTGAATAAAATAAACAAGCACAGTAATAACTTCCTGTAAATCACTCATAACTCTGATAACGTAATATTCTTGTGATAACATCATATTCTTGTGCTTGCTGTGATTGCTGCTCTCTGTTACAGAATTGGGCCCCCGCTGGCTGTGAGAAGTTAGGAAAGTGTCTCAACGTGCCAAAGTCTCAGCCCTGGAAGTGTGATTGGCCACATTGAGAGGATGAGGAACCAAAACCTGAAGATCTGCCTTTCTAGTAAACAGACAACCTTATTCTTTTGTAAAATGATGTATGTACAGTGTTGAAGAGATGGACATGGGGTCAAATCAAGGGATGTTTTTTGGTATTTCATTGTATGGGTTATGCAAATAGATTTTTGCTTATAGCTGCTATTTCAATGAGTGCGCTAAAGTTGTACCCGCTCTGGAGAAGCACTGCAATAAGAGCCAATGATTGAAGTCAGGAAAAATGATTTAGAGAAGTTGGGATTTTTATTTTATTTTATTAAACCTAATGTGATGTACACAATGTTGTATTGTTGTTTTAAATCTTAATCATTATTACCTGCATACTGAAAAATCTGTTCTCAAAAAAAAGTTATTTTGTAATACCTGTTATCATGACCCTTATAAAGTGGACCTATTATGCGATATTGGAAACATATATTGTAGGGCCATACCTATACAAAACATGTCTGTGAAGTTTTTTGCTTAAAATACCAAACAGATCACCCATTGTAGCCATGCCTCATACTCCTCATACCCCTCTTTTGCAGCCCTGTTATGGCACATTTCCACTGCAGGGCCTCGCACGGCTTAGTACGGTTGGCCAGGCTCACTTTATGCAGCGTTTCCATTACAGTTTAGGAACTGAGGTAGTAACTATAGTAATGCAGTGTAGGCAGAGCTGTGACGTCATCTTCAATGCGAAACACAAAACCAACATCAGCTGTTAGCACTCAGAGCTCACAGCTCCTCATATCTGTTCAGACGTTCAGACACTAGACAAAAGTTAAACAAGTACAAACCACAGGCTGTCTGTGTCATGGCGAGTACAGTCGCTGGTTTATTTATGTCTGTATATAGGCCGTTATTGTGAGTGTGGACGGTCGGAGCATATACTGCGTTAGCTTAGCCGATTCAGAAAACACGCATTTTAAAAGGTTTTTCGTCTGCAGACTTGTCAAAGCATTAATTCATGGTTTTTACTAACCGGTATCAGTATGTTGTTACTTCTGCATCATTTTGAAACGTGTATTACAATTAAATCTGAGGGTGTCACTCAGGCATACCCGTCTCTCTGCCAATCATAGTGCTGCACAGTGATGCTGGTTGAGGTGCGGGCCTGTGGTTGGGGGAGCAGACGGGGGAGGGCGGGAAGTTGTGACGTAGACACATATATATATATATATGGGTATGTGTGGGAGTTAGAGGAGTGTGAGGTTGAACCCACAAGCTGTACATGAACCAAGCGGCAAACTCTGGGGAAGAGCCGGGACGCCAATACGGAAGTGCCACACACTGCAGTTCATCTAGTGGCCAGTAGGAGCAGGCTGCAGAAGGGAGCAATTTCCATAGACCCCCATGTTAAATTGCCCAACTTTACAGCAGAAATAAACATGTTTACATAGTGGTTCAAAAAACCATATTCTCTGTATAGTTAGATTCCCCCTTCATGACTACTGTGTGGGGGGTGAATTTTTTCTCAACTCATCTGTTTAATTAATATTAAGCCTTAAAGCTTTTGCATAAATTAGGGCGTGGTCACTTTGATGGACATGTACATGCCTCACTGTCAGCTAACAGCAACTTGTCCACTCTGCTAGGCTACAACCATAGATGCTACAACGTTAGTTAGTCATAGTACTGTACTTGACCCTTTAGCCGTGTTCGTGGTGATTGTGCCTTTTAGGGAATATTGTTACAAATACCAGACAATTAAAATGTTGTGCTGTGCGCTTGAATGTACTAACAGAACTTCCAAGAAGTCTAAAATTATAATATTATATATGTTAACCCCGTTCGCAGGTGTTTGTGTGCTTGGTAGCTTAGCTTGCTACTTATTAGCCAGCTAAGGACGTAACCCTTTATACATACATATACATTTTAGTTTATAATTCAGCCTTGGGTAAGACTTTTATAGTCTATGGCTATGACGCCCATAATGCTAAACGGGAGCAAATGTTAATAGGGGACCCAATTATCCCAGTGGTGGCCGCCTGAGCTAGCCCACTGCGGCTCCGTTAGGTCCGGGCGGTGGTGTCCGTCTAGTCTCAACGTGTGAATGGCAAGCATTAAGAATAACAAAATATAGGTAATTCTCTTGCAGATTGTCTCATTTGATTATGAATGTAACGTTTATATAGGGGAACTACACTGTTAGCAGTAACTTGGTATGCATGTATTTCATGTTAGCTTAGCTTCTTAGCCTGAGCTATCTCTGTTTACTTCAAGTTCGGAGGCAGCAGGTCCCGCCTCGGCTCCGCCTCTTTGCCCTTATTTGGAGCAGGCGGGATTAGACTCTGACGTCACAGTCGAGCCGTTAGTGGCCGACTCCGCCTACTAAGGGTTTCACGGCAACTCTGCAGAATCCTATGGGTGACGTCACGGACACTACGTCCATTTATATATACAGTCTATGACATGAACCTGTGATCATCCGTGAATAAGAAGAAGTTATTAAAGCCTAATAACTAGAAGCCTGTTTCCGACTCCCTTTGTGATCGTTACAATATGTTCATTTTGTTGTAGTTGCCAGCGATTCTCTCACTAGTTTAGCATACTCAGCCCGGTCGTTTTCACAGCCGTAAAACTGTGAAAAAGTACTCGCTAGCCGGAACTACGCCTAGTGGAAACGCAACCAAAAACGGGCTGGGCACGCCATGGATGTATAATAAGAACTGGATACAGCGTGGGAGGCGGGGCCTCATTCATTCCTATGAGAGTTGCTCATTAGCGCATGATGATAAAATGGCCCAACTTTTGAAAGAGTGAAACTTCACAGATTACCCGGCATGCCTGAGAAGTATGTGCGCTCATAGCCCATGCGCAACTTTAATCAAAATGCTCGTTCACATCAAGAACGTCAATTTGCGTACACGTAACAGCACCGTGCGTTCATGACAGCATGGTAATGGATTGTTATTATGATGGATTTGATATTAACGAGGCGGCAGTTGGCAACTAACGGCTAGCTAGTAATTATGCTAATGTACACATCAATCGTTATGTAGGCCTACTTATATTACGCTGTAACAGGATCTAGTGATATCCAACAGAGCTTCATTTAGCATGAAAGAATTATTGCACTGTATGTATGTATATATATATACACAGTGCAATAAGCTTCTTAGTGCAATAATAAGCTACAGGGACGTTAATCTAATGTCGGTAATATTAACTTTATTTAATACAACATTTACGGTACAAGATTTTCTCATACAGCCCATGTAGTATAATATTTTACAAATGATGAATTACAGCAAACATGTGCAATATATCCATTATTACAGCTCCGTGGGCTGGCAATAAGGCAATATGGTTCGTTCTTATTGTGCATCCATGGATAAAGACAATTGCATGTAGTGCTGAACACGTAACACGAATGTGCGCTGTCCCGTGGGTTAGATGCGCGTTCATAATGCAGAGGGAAATAACTCTCAGAATAACTTTATTAGCACATTTTTACAACTTGAGGAACGAATGTTTTTAATAAGGGCTATACAAGTGTTCATACTGGGTTGTGTCCATCCATCCATCTTCTTCCGCTTATCCGTGGTCGGGTCGGGTCGCGGGGGTAGCAGTTCCAGCAGAGAGCCCCAAACTTCCTTTTCCCTGGCGACATCAACCAGCTCTGACTGGGGGATCCCAAGGCGCTCCCAGGCCAGCGAAGAGATATAATCCCTCCACCTGGTTCTAGGTCTACCCCTTGGTCTCTTCCCAGCTGGACGTGCCTGGAACACCTCTCTAGGGAGGCGCCCAGGTGGCATCCTAACTAGGTGCCCGAACCACCTCAACTGGCTCCTTTCGACGCGAAGGAGGAGCGGCTCAACTCCGAGTCCCTCCCGGATGACCGAACTTCTCACCTTATCCCTAAGGGAGACACCAGCCACCCTGCGGAGAAAACCCATCTCGGCCGCTTGTATCCGCGATCTCGTTCTTTCGGTCATGACCCATCCTTCATGACCATAGGTGAGGGTAGGAACGAAAATGGCCCGGTAGACAGAGAGCTTTGCCTTCTGGCTCAGCTCTCCTTTTCGTCACAACGGTGCGGTAAAGCGACTGCAGTACCGCTCCCGCTGCTCCGATTCTCCGGCCCATCTCACGCTCCATTGTTCCCTCACTTGAGAAACTCCTTCACTTGGGGTAAGGACTCATTCCCTACTTGGAGTGGACAATCCATCGGTTTCCTGCTGAGAACCATGGCCTCAGATTTGGAGGTGCTGATCCTCATCCCAGCCGCTTCACACTCGGTTGCGAACCGATCCAGTGAGTGCTGAAGGTCGCAGACCGATGAAGCCATCAGAACCACATCATCTGCAAAAAGCAGTGGTGCAATCCTTAGCCCACCGAACTGCAGACCCCCCCCCCCCCATGACTACGCCTCGAAATCCGATCCATGTATATTACAAACAGGATTGGTGACAAAGCGCAGCCCTGGCGGAGGCCAACCCTCACCGGAAATCGGTCCGACTTACTGCCGAGGACCCGGACACAGCTCTCGCTTTGGGAGTACAGAGATTGGATGGCCCTGAGTAGAGACCCCCTCACCCCATACTCCCGCAGCACCTCCCACAGTAACTCCCTGGGAACCCGGACATACGCCTTCTCCAAGTCCACAAAACACATGTAGACCGGATAAGCGTACTCCCAAGCCCCCTCCAGGATCCTTGCGAGAGTAAAAAGCTGATCCGTCGTTCCACGACCAGGACGGAATCCGCATTGTTCCTCCTCAATCTGAGGTTCGACAATCGGCCTGACCCTCCTTTCGAGTACCTTAGAGTAAACTTTCCCGGGGAGGCTGAGTAGTGTGATGCCTCTGTAATTGGCACACACCCTCTGATCCCCCTTTTTAAAAAGGGGAACCACCACCCCGGTCTGCCACTCCTTCGGTACCGTTTCCGACTTCCACGCAATGTTGATGAGACGTGTCAACCAAGACAGTCCCTCAACACCCAGAACCACTGGGTTGTGTATTTAGTTTAAAAAAAATTATCCAACGAGTTACAGACCACTCTTTCCCAATGTAAGTCAATGGGAAAAAGTGTTTCCGGGCCCAGCAACCTAAAGGAAGTGTAGTATCGCCGTTTGGCCACAACGAATATTCTCATCAGACTCCGGCGAACTTCCTGGGGGCTTGGGCACGGCACGCTTAAACTGCGCTCCGCAACGTAGTGGAAATGCGCCATTAGAGGAATGCGGATTTTGGGTCCTTAGCTTAAAAAAAAAAAAGAGGAGGCAAAGCTAATGCCTGATCTGAAATCTACCGGAGATAAAGTTAAATTCTGCTGTGATAAAACGCCATCCTGTTCTAAACCACATCAAGGATTATTTCTGAAACAGCATGGAGCTCAAATGCTTTTTCTCTTGCGGGTTTATCACATGGTGAGTTCCTTTTTTTATTTCCTGCTTTTTTAATACATGTGCTCTGAGTGTTAGCGAGGCTTGCTAATGATAGCGCATGCGCAACTTTAACCAAAATGCTCGTTCATATCAAGAACGTCAATTTGCGTACACGTAACAGCACCGTGCGTTCATGACAGCATGGTAATGGATTGTTATTATGATGGATTTGATATTAACGAGGCGGCAGTTAGCAGCTAGCGGCTAGCTAGTAATTATGCTAATGTACACATCAATCGTTATGTACTTATATTACGCTGTAACAGGATCTAATGATATCCAACAGAGCTTAATTTAGCATGAAAGAATTATTGCACTGTATGTGTATATATATATATATATATACACAGTGCAATAAGCTTCTTAGTGCAATAATAAGCTACAGGGACGTTAATTTAACGTCGGTAATATTAACTTTATTTAATACAACATTTACGGTACAAGATTTAATCATACAGCCCATGTAGTATAATATTTTACAAATTATGAATTACAGCAAACATGTGCAATATATCCATTATTACAGCTCCGTGGAATGGCAATAAGGCGATATGGGTCCGTTCTTATTGTGCATCCATGGGTAAAGACAAACGCATGTAGTGCTGAACACGTAACACGAATGTGCGCGGTCCCGTGGGTTAGATGCCCGTTCATAATGCAGGTGGAAATAACTCTCAGAATAACGTTATTAGCACATTTGTACAACTTGAGGAACGAATGTTTTTAATAAGGGCTATACAAGTGTTCATACTGGGTTGTTTATTTAGTTTAAAAAAAATTATCCAACGAGTTACAGACCACTCTTTCCCAATGTAAGTCAATGGGAAAAAAAATTCCGGGCCCAGCAACCTAAAGGAAGTGTAGTACCGCCGTTTGGCCACAACGAATATTCTCATCAGACTCCGGCGCACTTCCTGGGGGCTTGGGCACGGCACGCTTAAACCGCGCTCCGCAACGTAGTGGAAATGTGCCATTAGAGGAACGCGGATTTTGGGTCCTTAGCTTAAAAAAAAAAGAGGAGGCAAAGCTAATGCCTGTTCTGAAATCTACCGGAGATAAAGTTAAATTCTGCTATGATAAAACGCCATCCTGTTCTAAACTACATCAAGGATTATTTCTGAAACAGCATGGAGCTCAAATGCTTTTTCTCTTGCGGGTTTATCACATGGTGAGTTCCTTTTTTTATTTCCTGCTTTTTAAATACATGTGCTCTGAGTGTTAGCGAGGCTTGCTAATGTAAACAAAGACGAGATTACGTCCAAAACACGTCAGGCATTGTTTCTGATGGCAACTTTCTGTGGGTCCACCATCCGAAATTACGTCATATCGGCAGCAAATCTGTATCCGCTCGTTGTACCCCCGTTTTTTAAGGATTTGGGTACAGAGGAAAAGAGAAAGGGTTTTATTTTCTGACTGCGTGAGTTCCCTGACACACATATTTATGTATTAAAGACATCAAAAAGTGCATTTTGCATGTCTCCTTTAAGTGATTGTCAACCAAACTCTCTAGGCCTACTTCGATTTTGATGGATTACTTGCCCTGGTGGAGATTATGTTGAAATGTTTTGTCCAGTAAAAGTCAGAGCTCATACTGTATAAAATAGTGCACATCTTTCATAGCTTTCACAGCAGATGTGGCAAGTAGCTGGTGTGAAAATATTGCGCTTATTTTGGCTGACAGTCATTTCCTTTACAGCTAAAAGGAAATTGACTGTTTCAGGAAACAGACTGTGAGCTGTCTTGCAAATGAACTTGCACCATCATGTCAGAGGATCCAAGTAGAATAACAGCAATGGAGGTGGACACTGCGTTTATCAAATCCAAGAGGGGCATCCTGAAAGTAGCAGAGATGGTGAGACAGATCGCACATCACCATGAGGTTAAAAGTGTCATGGTTGGCAAGGCAACCTAAGGAACTAAAATTTAACCTGCACGCATTAAAGGGGAAGCAGATACAGCATGTGAAGAAATAACAGCATGTAACAAATCTGCTCTATAGAGTGTTTAACAATGTGACAAGGGCTAGTTTGTTAATGCAGTGATCAACATTAAAATATAATATTAGCAACTGTATTAGAACTTGTATTTAAAAATAAATGTGATGTTGAAATATTAGCCGACACTCAGTTCCTCTTTTTCTATAGGATGTGCAACAGGTCGTATGAAGGAAGAGTAAATCAGCTGATGTTCTGGTTCCTGTTGGAAGTTTAGAATACAAACTCTAGATAGAGAATACAAGAGAAATTAAGACACAAGAAATAAACAGTCCACAAATATTTCTGAAATCGAAATAAAATAGCGTAAAAAAAACATGTGGAAAATATACATGTGGAAATACAAATTTCCAGTAATGCGGGATATTATTGTGCAGAATCGTCCTGATACGAAAGCTCAATATTGTGTTTATATTTAAAGAAGTTTTCAAATTGCATTTATTGCAGTTACCATTTTCTAACTGTTGTGTCTCTGTATCTGCTTTAGGTGACTCTGTTTGTGGCCTTTGTGTGTTTCGCTGTAGCCTCCAGACCAAAGTACATTGCAGCCACAGTGCTGGAGTTTGTTATCACTTCCCTTCTACTGCTGCTCTACCTGTTCAAACTCAACAAGAGGCTGACATTCTTCTTCTGGCCTCTCGTTGTGGGTGATGTTTTACAGCACATAACAATTTAAGTCTACTGTAAGTGTTGCATTTTAAAAGTCATTGTTCTAAAGCTATTTTTTTTTGTGCAGGATGCTTTTAATTCAGTGTTTGCAGCAGTCTACTTTATTGTCTTGAGCCTGTTGGCGGCGACTACCTACACTGTCACAGGCACGCTGGTTGGAGGGGTGAGAAATATATATTCTTTAATCTATAATTGAAATCTCAGTTTTGGGGGTCAAATTTGAAATGGATTTTAGTTTCCCCTCATACATTGGCATCAAAATAATAAATAGCAGATAGCAATCATAACATTGCTTGTTATCTGCATTCATCTTCTGACTAGCCCAATGTACATGACGTTTGATTTTCTCTTTAGTTACACACACTGGAGTGTTGACAGGAAATATGCATGTCAAATATGCTCTTCATTTCCAGATATTTGGTCTTGTCTTTGCTGGGCTGATGTGTGTGGACAGCTTCGTACTTTTCAAGAACATCACATTCAACCAGCCAAGAAGTGAAATGAATACAGTAAACAATGAACCAGGGACGTGCACAGGTACGGGCTAATGTTGCCCGGGCAATGGCCCGTTTGGCCTTTTTGGCTGACCTGCCCCTCTGGAGAGAGCGAAAGTTTGTTTTTGTTTTTTCTGTTGTGGCCGAATCAACATGATAAGCCCACAATTAGTATTGTAGTGTCTCGCTGCGGGAAACACACTTTGTCAGCGCTGTCATCTGCCTACTTGTTGTTATTGTGCTTCTGTCTTTCTGTGTCTTTTCATCTGTAAACTCCCTCAACGGGGCCGCTCGCTTTCTTTTCTTGATCGCCCTCTCACGGGTGAACAGTTCAATGTCTGTTTATCATTGTAGGATTTCTGCCATGTCTCTACCACTTTAGTTTGACCATCTCTGTTATTAAGTTATGAAATACATAAATAAATAAGTAATTTGATACCTTACCGTTACTGCGCTCTTAAAGAATGATAAGAATAATGCGTATTGAACTGGTTTCATTAATTAGTGAGTTTATTTAAGGTAATTAGTTAGAGGCCCTATGTTATCAGTATGTCTGGACTGTACAGCAGTTACAATGGTCTGGTAAAACTACATTAGAACAGAATTGTCCCCATTTTGTCTTTAATAGTTACTAACATTAGATATTTTAATGAGATATGGACCGCAAAACAAAACATTTCCCTGGTTTTCATTTTTAAAATCAAGTCACCTAATGCAAGTAGTCACCTTAGCTTATTTTGTTATGAGATGTGAATTACTGTTCAATTTAGTTGATGTAATAATAGCTTGGTTTATTTTACATTAAAAACAAAAACAATTTTCGAAAGACGTCTTATGTTTTTTTTCGGGGGAGAGGCCCTTTTCCAGTTTAGAGCAATAGCCCCTCTAAATGTCTGTGCACGTCCCTGCAATGAACATTAACAATTCCAAATGCTCTACAACTGATACATTTCCCTGAGCTTACTGTACAATGTGACTCGAAGTGTTGTAAACTGGCATGTTTCAAACTCTGTATTCAAATGTAAATTGCAATGTATTTCTGATTTGTGTTTGACGATATTTTTTTATTTGATACAAATCTCAATAAGACACAAATATCAATAAAGCCTTTTCTTTGCCTTCTGACATGAGGAATTGGATATTTCCACTGAATGGCTGACGATTGTGTTGTATGTGTGCAGCTGGGGGGCATCACATTTCACATCTGGATAAAGCAGATGTTGCGCTTGTTGGGAACTCGCGCTGCGTTTCCGCGCTGTCATTGTTTCCGTTTCCACCTCCGAGAAGCCTCACGCCTCCACATATATTTTCTTTAGCTTTTGATCCGTTACATTGCGGGTTAGTTTGAACTCTCTGACTGTTGAGGAGAGTTGATATCTCTTTTTATCCAACCATGGGGGACATCGAGACTCCCAGCTCGACTCACCCGCGCCAGACTGTCCTGCTGTCGGTCCTCCCGAGCAAAGAGTTCGCCTCCTCAAGGAAAGGAATGCTGCTTATTGCTGAAGTGGTAAGAAATGGACCAGAGCAATCTGAAACCACTGATATTCTTACTGTGCAATGCCTTCGCCAAACGCGCCCAAAAGTCAAATCGCTAGTTAGTTGTATTTTCTCTTTTGTAAGAGATATGGCAGCCATGACAATGTGTTGCATTAATGCATTAATGTAACTAATTTGGAAATAACTTTAACGGACTATTTAACTCTCCTTTTGAATATGGGTCAGTCGGTTTTCGTTTCAGGTTTTCTAAAGAGAAGAATAGTGAGCAACTTTGAGGGACACTTCGGAAAGTTGGAATACAGTTTTCTATGGATTATGGAGACACTGAAGATCACTGTAACCATCTTCTCCATTGAAAATAGCCATATGTGCTGCTAGGGATCAATCTAGATAACAGTATACACTTTTTTAAGACTGTTTGTTTAATACATTTAATCAGCTAATAAAAACAACATCCGAATTGCTTTTTCAGTGACTTTTCAAGTGCTTTTGAACAAAGCAGGAACTGACTGTAGCTACTCGTGTTTGATAGTGGTGGGGGGTGGATGTCTTCTTGCTTGTTACTGCTATGAACCCTCAGATTTGTGTCATGTGAGAGAGCATGCAGTCATCTTCCTCTCAGCCACATCCTTTGGTCTATTGCCATAACATGTAGCCTGGAGCACAGTCCTTACTGTGTGTGCATGCAGAGCTCAGCAGCCCCTTGCACTCTCTCACACACACAATGCAGTCTCTTTACTGCCACTCAGCAATGTGACTGTGATCTTCATCCTTAGGCTAAAATGTTTCTGCATAGCTTAACTAAAAGGCCACAGGAAGATCCACAGAATGGATACACTTCTCTTTCAAATCTAAAGACACACTTTTAGAAACACGCTTTTTTATGTGAATCACTCCCTATGTACTTTTAAGTCTTGATCTGTTGTTTATTGCATTGCAAGAATAGCTTTAAACAAGAATAGCGTTACATTTAGGCTAATTCAGTAAATTAAACAATGGACAGGGAAAAAGGAGCTTACAATGTCAACAAAAGCAAATAACAACCCATCCTTGCCATAAAACCTTGATGCTCCTAGATTCCTAACATTGCCCACAAAGATGTAGTACAGTCAGAGATGGTAAAAGGAGAGCTACTCCAGTATAACAGTATGGTAGAACATTTTGTCTCATGGTATCTCCCAACCCTAACTGCAACAAATTGCAGACACATATTTTGCTGAGCATGCTTTATTATACACAATGTATCAGAGCACTGTGTTCTCCTCATTAGGCTTCAGTCTTTGCCAGCAACAGGCCCAATAAGAAACACAGGTTGTAAATGCGCTTGAAAAAAGCAGATTTTTGTAACATTTGAAACATTTCCATAATGCAAACAGGCTGTTAATACGCGTGCATGGTGTGGTGAAGTTGTGCTGTCTCCCTAGGTGGTATAAACTGGATTGTCAGAATTCTTCACTCAGTATGCCATTTTCTGGCCCTCAGAATGTATAATCTATTTAGGTGTTGCACTCACAGGTTTCACTATACCCTTAATACCTGCGCAGTTGACTCATCGCAAACCTTTTAAGGGCAAAGCTTTCAAAACAAGCTCCCTCACATCGGACCTCATTTCAAAGCACATAGCTTTTGGTATGGATTTATAAGCAAATGAGTAGACGATTAAACAATTATCCAAAAAACCCACAAAATTTTACTTTCAGCCCTAGACCAGTGTTATTCTCTGGACTCGAAACAAAAGGAAACATTATTGTCTCACTGATGTGATGTGTTTTCCTTTCTTTTTTGCCAGAGTATGCAACAAATTGTCAAGATTACACAAGCTCATCCTGTGCTGTTGCTCAGTCATTCCAACATGTACTTTATTCTCTTTGAGCAAACAATACCTGAGGATCTACTGAACAACGAGAATAAAAGCTTCCTGAAGCTGTTATGTGTCTTATTACCGAGAAATATTATATATCTCTGACAGCATACTGCTTAGTTGCAGCATTTTTAAGGAATAGCAGCTGCAGCAGTGGGTTCAGGCAGGGGGAGTTCCTAACCTCAGGCCAGGGTAGGAGGACTGAGACAAAGACAAGATGGCTGGGCCTGTCTAAGATTACAGTGTCTGGACTTGCTTATATGGCACTGATATGATCTGTCCAGCACTCCTAATAGAGAGTGTCAAACACAGTGCAGGCTCATTTACATACATTTGAACTACTTGTTGCCCGTTTGAGCGTCCTCTTTCAGTAACAGCTCTGTGTTTGTGGGTGCTTGCACAAATGTGTGGGAGAGAGAACGACAAGGCCTGAGTGAATAAACGTTGTCTTTTAGAGCTCTTAACAGCTGTATCTCCAAACAGGAAGTGGGCCTGAAGCTGTAACTCACACAGACTCACAGCTTCAGGGCAGGGTAACATGTTGATCTCAGGGAGCAGATCATAAAAGAGTAAATGTATTTATCTGTTGGGTCGAAAATGTAAATGTGCCTTTTGGTTCCAGCGCAGCTCCTCTTGCTTGAAACAGTATGCAAAAAGAATGGAAAGTGAGCAATTTGGTTCCACTGCATGTTTTTAAAGCTCGGATAGATGCTATGCAATCTGATACGTCGTTAGGTATGTCAATTGTAACCCTGTAACTATGTTGTATGATGTCCTTTTTGTTTTTCTGTTGTTTTTCTGTCTTCATGTGTAACCTAATTGCTACAGGTCTCCCTTGAAAAAGAGATTGATGATCTCAATGGGATTCACCTGGTTAAATAAAAGTTTGAAATGAAATAAATAAATTGGTTAAAGGATTCAAAAGCTTTATTTGTTATATGCATAAAAGCTACTGTGTCGTTTTAGCAATACAAATATTGAGACAGCTCCACCGGGTGAAACAAAAACACATAACATAGTGAAATACAAATGGTGGCAAGTTGCAGGATGAACAAAAACATTTACATATAAAATAGAATAATATAATCAGAATGCAAAATTAAATACTGTACTGTGAAATAAATACTTTGTATTTACCGTATGTATGTGGAATTAACATAAACTCAAGACAGGGGGATATGTCCCTTCCTCAATATCTCTAGTTGTCTTCAGTCACAGAAGAAAACACATGTTTGTTTGAGGCATGAGTCTTTAACTCCTCATTGATTCAAACTTGCTGTACATGTTGCACTTACTTCTCTTTTTATTTGTCTTTCAGGCGCTGTCCTTTGTTTCATTTATCTGTTTCGCGGCATCCACAGCAGCAGCCTTTGTGACATTTCCCCTGCTGGAGTTCCTCACTGCTCTCTTCTTGTTGTTCGCCTACTCCATCAAATTCAATGAGAGGTTTAAAGGCTTCTACTGGCCTCTTATGGTAAGAGCAGTTTGACCATAACTTAATAGTGATACCCATGATCTTGTACATGAGAAAACAAAGAAATGTTTAAAAAAGTTACGGTTTTCCTCTAAAACATGTTATTTCTTTCCTCTCTTAAAGGATTTCTTGAGATGTGTGACTGCCTCCATTATTTTCTTCATCATCTCCATAATGTCAGTATCCAAATATGTGGACGCTGCCTCTAAGGCTGCTGGGGTAAATTCTCCTTTTTATCTCTGATTATAGCCTACAACTCCATTGTTTATGTATTGTAAAGTACATACAACTCTTTAAATCGTTGTTGAATAATTCAGTTTTTATCGCACCAGTAATTTCTCCCTGTATTGATATCAAATGCCTTTCTTTTCACAGATATTCGGGTTCATTGCCACCATCGTCTTTGCTTTAGATTTTTACCTCATTTTTAATGAACTGGCCACTTTCCTGAAGCAAGGAGGAGGGGAGACCAACGAGGAGCCATCGAGACAGCAAGGTAATACCCAAAGGACAATCTGATTTAAATCAGACAAATAAGACTATTTGATTTTAAATAAATATACTCTATTTATTCAAATACACATGACTTAATATAGGCCTGTAAGATATGAATTATTGCGCAGTATGTTTTGTTAAATGTAAAAAAAATCCACATTTCTTGAACTAAAATGTGTTTGCTTTAACTGCTGTGTTTTATTTTTTGTCAATCCACCATTTAAAGTTGTACGGTTGACTTATTGGGGCCGATTTTGGCAGTGCACATACAATGACTGAGCCGAGTTGTGTTCATGCGTTTGACAGTATCAATTTAGACATGATATTTAAGGGTTAGTGCTTCAGCCACTTCCTTTGGTTCCCTATTTTTGGCAGACACAAGTTCACAACTTGCATCATAGACAGACCGCTTTCATTTTCGAAACAACCCTTTTTGCATGCTTGAATGTGCCTCCTTAACTTTGATGTTGAGATAGATCAAAGAAAGATAGAGAAAGATACTTTAGTTATTTTTCAATTGTATTTGAGATGCAATAAACCTTTCATCTCATTTACTTTGCAAGTTTTAGAGAATAACTTTTCAAACCTTTTCTAAAACAAAATCGAACTAACTAACTACAAGTGATACATCTAGAGGGGTGTGAAGATGCTTTATGTGATGATGGTGACCCATACAGTCGATGGGGTGAACCAGCACTTTAACAAACAGAGTTGTTGTATCTTTCAAAGTTTGGGCTTGTTCTGTAGTTTCATCAAAGTAGAAGCCATAGATTTTCCGACATCATAACTCAACGTCAGATACTTAAATCCATGATGTCCTCCAACATGTATTCATGTCTTCAAGTGCACCATATTGTTCAATTACTTGTTACTTTCTGGCATTAAAGTTAAATATTAATGTAACTGGTACACACCAATCCAGATACCTAATCCATTTTTTTTCTAGGTGAGTTTTCAGACTCTGACTCGGACTGAGCACACGGACCACCAGCAGGTCTTCACCAGCATGTTAGATCGTCACATAAGGGTCACATTGATTGTCAACTAAGTGAATTAATTGGTGGATTGGGGACTTTCTCCATAAAGTAGTTGGTCTTCTGTGAGGTGAAACGGACTCTCTCTTCTTCCCACTTTGAATTCCACTGTTGAGCGTTCACAGGTGGAAATGTATTTCACACATTAATCATGTCCACAAATTCAGAAAATGTCTAAACTGATGTGTCAAATCTGTGTTGTTTTTTTAAATGACAAATTTACTGTTCATTACATGTAGTTGTGTTTCATGCCTTAACACAAACCTATAGTGTCTTAGACGATTTAGAAAAAATACCTGATACTTAAATAATCATTAAGCTGTGAAATTGTTTGAAGATACTGAGTTTCAAGAGCCTTTTGTACAATCTGCATGTAGAAGCATACGTCTTAATCTGGAATATCAATTAGTATTGACTTTTAGGTATTTACAGTGTCCCTATTTACAGACATACTGTCCAACAACACTAAATTGCTGTCCTTAGTGAATCAATGTTTATGAATACTAATAGTGAAGAAAGTGAATACTAATAGTGAAGAAAGTAAGTGCAGTATTATCATCATTTATACATTTGCAGTATTGCTATAAAAACACATATGTACAGTATAAAGAAGAAACAATTGGTTTGAGGCTGGCTGGTTGCAACCTCTGTCAAATTTTTTAACAGAGTGAATTTTCTATAAATTGAAGAAAATGTTTGCTTATAAAATTGAAATGTTGGATCAACTGAGTTCCCATGGCACGTTGTACTGCATAAGCTCTTCTTTCTGGGTCCTTATATGGTTTACATGTCCCACAACTTTTGTTTAGAGTTGCCATGAATGAAAGCTATAAACACATTTTCAAACCTGTTCAAAAGACGCTCTGCTCTAATGTTTCCGTTTGTCTACTGTATGTGCTTCGTACAACCTGTGTGTGTAAATGACACTTCATGCATTATTATTCTGTTAAATGTTTAATATGTGATTTGTTTTTGTTTGTATCGAAAGCATATTTTCTTATGTTGGTTGTGAATTAATTTGTTTTGCTTGCAAGTCTGATTTTTCAGTATTTCCAGAAACATTACTGAAGAATTAGATGCACTAAAAGCCACAGTGACTGATATGTAATATACACTGCACTGCACTAGTGTTATTAACAGCACTGTGAATTTAAAGCAGATGAATCAGAGGCCTTTCACTTCCCTGAGGAATTCTAACTGTTGAGCGAAATTGGCTCAATAAAGTTAAAAGATACTCTAAAGTTGCAATCAATTGTTTACTGTTGTACACTGTAAAGTTTTGATAGTTTGTTTCCTGTGTGGCTTCACTTAGATTCTTTATTTAACTGGTGCCTTGGCAATAATATATCCACATTTTTGTTGATAAATGGGGGTTTAAATTGATCTACGCCAGCTCAGAGCTGTAGGAAACACATCTGCAGTGAGAACTGAACCGGCGATTATCTTCACTATCCTAAATAAAGATATAAACAATTCATCTCCAAAACTCCACATTTTCACAACAACAGTGTCAACTTTTTGATAATTGACATTTTCAATGGGGTTTCGAATGATTTATTTATCATAAGAAGTCAAAGAATGTGTTATCTTGTAAAATGTAACACCACTAAATCTGGAGATGCCCGGTTTTCACAAGACAGCAACTGAATTACACCATAGCCATTTGCTGTGCATACAACATAAAGGATAAGGATCTCGTTATTCGAAGGAACACTGCATCGTTATATAAAAGAGGCCCCTTACGGAACTATTGTTTGTCAGCTAAAGTTTGTTTTTTATTGTTATTCCCTTTTGTGCAAAACATGTTGGAATGAAAAAGTGAGCTATTTTCAATAATGTCCAAATCACTTTATTTCAATTGTCACTGTAAACTGATGTGAAGCCTTTTGTGAATGTTTAAATACAAAAATACAGCTACTGCAAATAGCAAGTACAAGTTGGGCTCCATGCTGTAACGGACAGACGTTATTGAAACCAAAGCACACAGGATTACAAGGAAACAAAAGAGCGCTTCACCTCCAATTTCATTCTAACAATCATAATGACCATTCACCCTTTAAAGCACCTGGAGACTTGTGGAAAGCATTTCTTCTCTTTCCCATAAATAAAAAATATGTAAAATCCTAATACAGCATAGCGTTCTAAATAGAGCTGCAATATTGAGTTTTCATGGATAAAATGGTCAATTGATATTATCAAATAGAATAGTGATTGTGTTACTAAATGTAAATATGTTTACATCACTCAGAAAAAATCCATGAATGCAAAGTGAACACGTATGATTGTCTGTTCAGAAAAGTACTTCAGTCACTAAACCAGGAAAAAAGCTGTTGTTTATAATATAATTTTTAACACGATTAAGGCTAATAGCTCTCTGAATAGTGTGAACCTTTAAGCTATTTAAGAAGTCTTACAGTTTATATTTCAAATGTTTACCCCCAGTCAAACACACATCTGCTCCTCTTCTTATGAACACACACCAGTGAGGGTATCAGGCTGTACAGCAACACGGAGTGCATTTTAGAAGACCAACAGGAGATGGAGCCATAGAGTCAATCTAGAGACTTAGAAGACTTTAAAGAGGTCTCAAACAACAAATAAAGCACACATGATGGGACTATAGTGTAATATCAAAGCATCAAGAAGCCAAGAATTAGGTTAATTTCTTTCTTCATTTTAAAAAGCATTTAATTTTCCAATATGTATCCTCCTGTTAGTCAACTGGTCAAACAGAAAAAGCATTTAAGGAATAGCAAATATGTTTCGGGCTCTGCATGTATAGAGCTTCATGACAACTGCATTGTGGAGTTATAAATATTTTCATTATACGAAGTGTGATAATATTCTGCAGATACATTTATTCTACCAAACACAGAGTGAAAGCTTTTACAATTATGTTAAAAGTACCGTATTTGCATCCTTCACTTGACACATTTTAAAAAATCATAAAAGTTTCACTAAAATGGTATTCTCCATGACAGTCATATCATAACTTGTGGTTTTAATGGCATAAAGAAATGCAGGCAACCTGTGATTCAATTTAAAATCCTTTTTTTAAACTCAAGATGGAAGGAGGGTGTCAATACCTGAGATTCAGTCTATAGGCTGGGGGCTTTGATCCTGACCAGGTCACCAACTCAATTACTGTCACTGATGTACCATCAACATACGTGTAGCCTGAAGCCATAGATATGTGCAAAAGTCACAAGATACCAATTACCTTATAATCACCTGATACAACCTAATCCTGCCTCACAATGTTGACCCAACACAGACCTTGAAATTAAAATGTTAGGAATGCTAGTGTGAATATCTTTTTGATGGTTACCACAACCTGAGATAAGGAAGATGAAACGAAGGATTTTTAGTTTGGTCTCATTATTGTGTCAATCCCATCGGATGAATGTGTGTTGAATCTGTTTCACTGCTGTCTTTATTGCAGTTAAGAGTGACCCTGTACTGTTACTGTTTACGTGTTGGCAGCAGAGATATTCAAAGCAGCTAGAGGTCCGGTGTTAGAGGCATTTGTAAAGTTAGTGTAGACAAAGGAGAAACACACACAGCATGTGTAATCTTAACATTCAAATATCTAATGTCAGCCTTGATAACCAAAGGCTGAAGTCAGTATCTGAGAGATAACAGTAAATGTCATGGTGTCTCTGTCGTGGAGCAGGTTACTATATGCTGCAGGTCCTGGATCTACGGCTACATTTATTACCACAGACTTCACAGACATCGGCGCAAAATAAGCAAACTGTACAAAAAGCTGACCTTCTTTAACTTCATTCACAGTGAAACACAAAACCTTCTAAAAGGTCAACACCTACGCCAGAACAGGAGTTAGTGCGCATTGGAGTATAGTCAGACATTTTTAGTTTTGGCTCTTCGTTGGAGTCATCCTTCATGCTGACTTGGAAAAACATGAGGATGAAAAGTTTTACAGAGAATACCTTCATTTCTGACTGGAGCTCTTTACTTTAGAGTCTGTATGTGTCACTGAAGCCCGGAGGCCTGATGAACCAAACCATAGAGCTCATCTGTGGATTTGAAATGAACACTTGATGAGAAGTCAAAAGCATGTGGTGAGCTGGAGATGCCCTTCCACTGGACACTTGAATGAAATGCTGATCTGAAGACACACTGCATCTCAGTCTGGTGCTGGTAGTGTGTCTTTCCTTTAGTCTGTCTGATTCTCTGCCTGCTTTCATGCAAGCTCGGGTCTGGCCTCCATTTCTCCACGAGACGCCGTGCGCGCTCGCATGTACTCGCTGGTCTGAGCCGCCCCCTGACACCCATTGCCCCGGCGCCACCTCCGTACCGCCAGAAAGGAGTTGACTCCGTACACACCTGTCACCAGGAAGCCGAAGATCTGCATACAAGTGGAAAATGGAAGTATAATAACAATGTCAGAATTAAATGGGAAGGAAAGAGCTAACCTAAGCTAGCATGGCCACACAGGTTCTTTAATTAGACTGAAGAAGTTACATCTGACAGACTTGATCAATTGTACAGACCTAAAAGCTTACATATGATATAGTTCATGATATATAATACAAATGCAGAAATGGTCTTGATCCAGGTTTATTTTGGCAGCTTTCTGCACAGTAAACCTTTAGCATGTGACTCAGATCAGCTAGCACTACCCAGCAGCAAATGGTTCAATAATCTGGTCAGTCTCCTCTGCTAACACACCATGAGTTAAATGAAATAAGTAAGACGTTTGCTCAAATCTAAGCTGACAGTTTTCAAATCAATCTGTATAGATTTGCCTTGATAGGAAGCTAGATGACTGAAGATGGAGGTTTGTAAGGATGTTTTCCATGTATCTGAATAACGTGGAAATAGAGGAGGGTTGTGAATACTCACCACAGCTGCTATTTCAGCTCCAGTGTTGTGGTTGATGCAGGCCAACACGAGAGAGGACAAGAAGAAGAAGAAGGTGCTGGCCGCTGTGTTAACCAGGTCCTACAGAAAGACACACAGATAAATAAAAGATAAGATTTCAAGTGTGCATCACAAGTATTTTTTACCGGATGAAGCTCAAAGGGTTTCTTAAGGGTAGCTGCTGATGCAGAGTCATTTATGATGCCAGTGTTCACTACTTGTTTTAAATACATTTGGTCAATGCTGAAAAGGGTTGATGTTCTATGCTCAGCTCCACATAAAGTATATATCATATGTCAATTCACAAATTCACAAAAAGGGAATTCATACAGCAGGCGTAGCATTACACTTTAATGTAATACATCTATAGCACTCAGTGACAATGTTATAAACGCCTGCCTTTTACATTTTCAAATGTTTTTACCCCAAAGTACATCAAAGTGCTATTTGAAAAGTATTACACAATTCATTCAGTAAACAAATACAATAGTGCTCCATCGATGCTGATACCAACATCATTTTAGACTTTCTCTTTTCAATATATGAGGGCGTTTGGTTATAACCAATTATACATTTTAAGAACAAGTCAGACAGGTAGGACATAAGGGATGATGTTTTAACATGTTGAACAAACTGTTTGCTCACACTCTTATAAATATCCAAACTGCTGCTTCACCAAAACTCATAAACTGCAGGAGGGCAAAGAAGCCAACAGCATACATGTATACTTAAATGTCACCTAGCACCTCATATTACTACACACAACAGACATGTAACTGGCTCCATCCCCCACCTTTTACACATGGGAAGGAGAATGAAAGAGACACTTCCCTTTGATGTTTGTACTGCAGGAACAGGCTGTTAGGGAAGGGTTAATAATGAGCCTGACTGGGCTTGGCCCTCGTGATCAGATGCATGATTGTGATTATGGCAGACGTGGTGTCTCATAGGACACACAGCACCCTTACAATGGCCACAGACACACACACTGACACAGATACACAGACAACTCAGCAGGGCAGAACCCATTGCAGCTATGTGTGGTTTAATCAGTAACACATTAAGATGGAAACCATAACATCTCATGCTAACTGGAACAGTCAATGTACACAAGTGTTATACTATAACCTCACAATAAAAAACTCCACCCTCCATACACACACATACGCGCACACAGTCACATGCACACACTACTACAAACATTGACGACAATACTAACAAACACTCCTATCTATCTCTCCCAACTGGTTAAACAGGAAATGCTGCTCACGTTCAACTGTCCCGCTTTCTTGTGCAGAAAAGCGAGATCCAATTTGTTCCCAATAGGCAGTCAGTTCCTTCAGTTGACCCTCAGCCTCTCCGCTTCACTCATTTCCCAAATTCCACAATTCAACCAAACCCGCACTCCGTAAAACCTTAAATAACACAACCAAAACCACTGGCTCTCTGGCTTACTATTGGCCCGGTCATTGTTTTATCATCGCCTGCTAAGATTCAAAGCATTGCACCAACTAGTATGCTTTAAAATATTAGTTGCATTTGAAGTTTTTCCCAAGCCCCTTTCGACTGAGCTAGAGCTGGCTCCAAAATAAATGTTGCGTGACAAGAGGGATAACCGGTCCACTATACTAACAAGGAGAGGTGTGACATGTTTGTAGGAGGCACTTACTTAATATCCTCAGTGAACCATAGCTAATTATGTTATCTTGAACCTAAAAAACTGTAAAAAACTAAAACGTTGCTTATTTTAAAACAAGAGGGCATGCACACATGCAATTAATTTTTTCCGCGACATACAAACCTTTTTTTGTAGGTTCGACATCATCGATCTGTGTCACAAATATAGTCTTTTTGATAGTTACCTTTAAGGAGATCCCCTACAGAAACGACATGGATCAAAAACCAGTGATAATTGGATTTTCCACTATATCAGGTTTCTACAGAAGAAGGGGTGCTTCTATATATATGCTATACTGTATATAAATATATATATACGTTCAATATTCCTATACGTGCGTCCATGTTCATGTTTTGCTTTCAAGATAGAAGCTGGGAATATTCATTGGACCGGAACCATGGGAACCCTAGAGAACGAGCAGAGCATTAATTATGAAATCTATTCCTCTGGCAGTCGCATCAAGTCCCGCAGGGCCTGAATGCTTCATGCAAAAATAAATTGTCTCTCAGGCTTTCTCATCCACGCCTGACTGATTCTTTTTGAAAGACAAATAAGATATCAGGGAACTATTTAATGTCTTTTGTCTGCCTGGGTGGCAAAGTCAGATGTCAAAACCCAGAAAGCTTTATTGGATTCAGCTTTTAGGTAAAGTAAATACAACATGAGCAAAGTGCTCTCCGGTCTGAACTGATGATAGATTAATGACTACGGCTAATAATAACCACAAATCTCAGCTATGTGCACAAATTCAGCAGGGGGGTGTAAGATCATAACCGGCAGAATAACAAAGAGTAACAAAGCTGGATTAAAATACACAAACATACTGCAGATACAGGCTTTATGTTCACAAGGTAATTTATGTTACTGATATTCTGAACAATCTGTGCTGTTGTATTTGCTGTAAAGTGTCTCTACTGTAGGCTATTTTCATTATATGTACAGCACTTTGGCTTCGACCAAAAATCGTTTATAAATGTGCTATATAAATACAACTTGATTTGATTTGATTTATGTTGGAACCCATCAGGAATCCTAAGCATTAAGCAGAACTAAAGGGATGTTTTGGCACTGTTATGTGTGTGTAGTAAGGATTTAAATGACTACCAATACATTGGTTGAATATAAAGAAATATAATACACCCATAAATCAGTTTAGAAATCACACAATATTGCTTGTGATTTTGGCTCAGCCTTACATCCAGCAGAGTATTACTTCAGTAAGTATTCCAGGGTGATAAACTATGGACGTTTTATGATGCCGATTTTCCAAATGTTAACAAAAAGGCTATTAAAACAAACTGCAGATTTTAGGTTCAATAATAGATAGGGCTCCACTAACATGTCATGTACAAATGTGATTTTTTTTAAGCACAAACATTTGGATTTTTTTGTATAAAATGTCAAAAGCTAAACACATAAGGATGTAAAGCATATATGGTAGTAGAAAACAATGAAGAGATCTGAATGCCATCCAACCAATTGCATACACATACACGTATTTTGTGATATGATACAGACAGCAGCTTTTTATTACATTCCTGGTGTATAATGTAACAGGACCAGCCATTCATACCGAACTGGGATGATTTACTGTCTGTCCCCACAACAAAGCAACCAGAATATATTGGGCCAATTTGCAGAGTATTCAAACAGTTGAATAATACAACTATTCTACTATTGTCCTCAGGGTCACCCCATTTCTGTCCCAAAACCCTCAGCTTTGCCAGAATATGTAGGGCTGTGAATATAAGGGAAACAATTCACTGCGCGGTGTGTCTTTATCTGCCTGCTTCTAGCATGTAGTGCAAAGTAGAGCTCATTCACGTAAACTAAACCCTGAAGAGTCACCCAGTGGCTTTACAACCAGATCCCTAGGACAGCACTCATGTCTGTGTTGGAGAGGCGGGAGAAGAGGTCAGAACCGGGTTTCCCCTCTGAGCTGCCAAAGTCATCAGAGGGTGAATTGGAGGAGATGGGATCACATAGCACATCATTTTACCATCAAAACCTCCTTCTGAGACGTTTAACTGCATTATAAAACAACTCACTCCACAGAGGAGGAATGCTCTGTTTGTCTTCTCTTTGACTTTTGCTTACAATGTTTTTGTCTTTACAGATATACTTTTGCTAAGTGTCCTTTGTTTTGGTTGTTCACGAGTTATAAATAGCTTTTTTTTACCTCTTTTATTCCTACATTGTAATTAATCTGTTTCCCTATTGAATGTATTTTGAGTCTTCTTTAGTGTTTAAATAAACTAAACTAAGTCCACAGTGTTGAGTTTGGAAACAGGGGAAGGCAGCAGAAGGGTTAACAGCTGGTTAACACTCTGAAATGCTTACTCATGATGACATTCTCAAGGGCCTGATGTGATTGAGCAGCTTTGAACTTGATATACATAAACAGCATGGTGCACAACCTACACCTGTGGAGTGGAGCTGAGCATCTTGTGCTTGTAAACTACACAGCAGTTAGGAGTCAGGGCACAGACTGTTAGAAATAGCTCATAATACTGAAAGCAGAGGGATTTTTGGTGCTGTAAACACAGAATTTGTTGTCATCCAAATATTCGGTTTAACAAAATATAAAGACTCAAAGTCTTTGGGCATACAAGCATGATTCCAGCAATAACAATAAGCCAGACCGCGGCCCACATTCTAATTTCTTTGAAGAACAACTTCCTTTGTGAGTCTAAAGGCACGGACACACCAGGCCGATTATTGGCGTCGGTGGGCGTCAGGCCGACGATGAACGTCGACACGCCCTACTCAGATTGGTGTATCCCGCACAGGGGCGCACTGGGAATAAAAATCAGCCGGGAATCTCACCCAGCCCAGCCCAAACTGTCAACGGGGGGGGGAGCCTCGCTGCGGGGAAACGGTGGACCTAGTGGCCCGATCGGAGTGGGCCGAGTGGCCTACCGGCCCACTTCGGTACCGGCCCATCGGGATTCGTCCCGAACGTCCCGATGGCCAGTCCGCCACTGGTCCCGCACCGTCGGGTCTTTTCAGCCGTACAGACGCCTTTTCGGCCGAAAAACCTGCCGATTCAGGCCAAAGGCAGTCGGCAAAAGAAATCACTCCGATTGGCTGTTTAGCTAGCGAATCAGTGCATGAGAAGCGAAACGGAAGTGAAGGACCCAAACAAACTATTTAGAAGGCAAATCAGAGATTTCATTTAACTCCAGCTCTCGACACAGGTTCGGGAAAGCCCCATGAGCTTCTCGCTGTAGAGTGAAAATGGAACGCACACGCTATTTGTTTATATCACGCTGTCTGTTCTTCTTCTCTCTGTGTATACGCAGTCTGTCTTCCGGTTGTTGCCTCTTTTTAATGACCAATACACACTACTACCGCCGCCTGCTGGTAAGGAGAGTTATTGCCACTCACGCATGCCACTTACGTGCTTCTTGGCCGTCGGCTGAAATCTTTGAGGTGTGCTCCAGTGCGAAACATGGCCAAAACGCGGAGAGGTGAGGCGACGCAACAGTCGGGGGTCCGTCTGTGTCAGTTATTTGTTGTCAGATTGGTGTGTACGCGCCTTAAGGCGATGCACAACCAAACTCACTTCTCAACATGCCTCTGCCTACAAATAATATTGTTAATTACATATTTCTAGACTGCTCATCACATGAGAGGAAAATCATTAGAAAATCAGAGGCAACCTGAGAAATGCCTCAGCAGAAAATTACTAGAATGTCTAAGAAAAAGTACGAACAGTAGGATTTTTGATTATATGGACTCCCCCTCCGAGACTGTGAAAAGCTTTAATTTGATGTCTTTCTGCCAAAAGTAGAATCCAAAGGCACCTCTCTTTCTGTATGAGGTGGAATACTGTACCACGGATGCCATAAAGCAATCTGATAGCTATGGTTGGATTTGGACATCTGGCTTAACATCCACAGCGTACATACTACAATAATCTACGCTGTGTGGCCTCTGGAAAATCACTTTTTCCACTCTCTTCTGCAAAGGATACTTGGCTGCCGCTCAGAAAACACCAACATGTGTATGCAGGCAAATGAAAGCCAACCAGTATCTGCTGGAGAACACCCACCACCACATTTGCTTACAGCTGACAATGCAACATCCTGGTGGTAACACTGAAGCTGTTCCCCTCCCAAACAGTTTTATACTCTAATAAGCTTCACAATTTACTGGTACAACCAGCTTGTGCTGCGTCCGATAGGTAACGCAAGACTCGAGCAGTCCAATTAAAGATTTTTTAGATTTGGTCGGAAACAGATACTAGGTTCTTAGTTTAATATTGCACATGTCCAAAACCAATGTGGCATAGAGGGCTGACATTTTGTCTCATACAAGGGGTTTTAAGTACCTTTTATTCTAAACTGAGTCATATAGTCTGGTCCTCTCACACCACGTCTGTGTGTACCTACCGTGAGGCTCCAGTTGACGTGGGGCACCTTGGTGTGCAGGTTGAGGCAGAAGATGAGGAGGAGGACTCCGGTCACCACGAAGCAACTGCAGCTGACAAACTCGAAGAAGTAGACCCCCCCGCAGGGAGAACACATCATGATAGTCTCTATGCAGATGAATCCAATCAGTGATAGGACCTGAGGTGAAGAAAAAAGTAGAAGGGCATGTTAAGTATTCTGTTTATTGCGTTTTTTAAATGTCAGTCTCTCTTAATGCCTGTTATATCAGTCAAACCTTTTGCATCGATTTGTATTAATGGTATCTGGATATATCGTCGTCAGAGCTAAGTCATCCTCGGAACTACAATATGGCAAAAAAGTAAAAAGTAAATGCTTCTTGGTAAAAGTGCTCCTCGGCATGTAGGTCAAACCATTTTTCTTTAACTTTATGAGTCTATTTGTGCTGAAATTCCAAGGTTTCCAGATGATGAAGTGATTGTCCTATGAATAGACCGGAGGCCATAAGCCCATCTCAAGAGTCCCAGTCCTGGCAGCCTGTGAAGATGCCTCCCTCCGGCCAATAGCCATCAACAAACCACAGTATGGGAAGAATTCTGCTATTTAGGTGTTCCTCTTGCCATCCAGACCCCGAAAAAAACCACACACAGATTACCGATTGGCTTGGAGCGGTCTAAAAACCAGAGACATAACAGAACCAGGAGAAACTCACTGAGAGTAATCACTGACCTGACGCTGCTGAATTCAAACCAGTTTAGACCAGATCTGCTTGGTCTTTTGTCTTATCTGTGTTTATCTTTCCTTTAGCATTAGAGTAATTTCATGCAAAGCAAGTCTTACAGTAATGTCTGATTTAAACTGCCGCATACAAAAAACAAAATGCTGGTAACAGTCTAAAAAAAAAAGGAAAAAGGAAGTATATCAATCATTTGGTAGAAACACACTTTCTCTAAAGACAGACGGAACAATCTGACAGGTATGTGTTACAGTTCCTGTTAAGCCAAGAGCTAATCTTTTCAATAAACTTCTGTAGTCATTTCATATATATATATGTATATTCATATATATATGTATATTATGTTAAAATGAATAAGAACCCCAGGCTGAAGTGAGGGACTTTTATTATGCGAAGGCTCTTACTCCAGGCAGCTTTACGCTTGGTTAAGCTCCATTTACAAAGCTTCAAGACCCACAAATATATAAACCAGAGTTCCAACCTCTTTGAAATACATTCCTACGTTTCATCAGGGACACAAAGTCAAGGGAATTATGCAGGTATGGGTTTAGGGATGCCATCAGGTTATTTCAAGAATTTCAGGGGGCAGTGAGAGAAAAAAGACTTGAGAGAGAGATGGTCACATGGCTGTTATATGTGGGAGGTAAAATACATGGGAATAGGGGAGAGCAACAGCAATGTATAAAAGCAACATGTCAGATGACACAGAAAGGAAGGAGGAATAACTGAGAATCGGAAGGATCAGCACTTGGATTAAAACTATGCAATGCACCAAGTGTTTCAAATAAATGTATCAACGGAACACCTAACTCCAAAAACCAAGTTCATACAGGACAGAACGATATGCATTGTAAAAATGCACACATAAATAGATGGCTCCAACATAAGCCTGTCAAAAAATAATCTTTAAAGCCTTAGAAATGTTTTTCATCTGAACAAAAATGGCTTCACAATAGTAGTGATTCAAACACACACAGACAAGCACACACAGCATTGGTCTATATACTCTCCATGCAAAGCTTTGTTCTGAGCTGCTTTTGACATGGAAATGAAATGAGAGCTGTCACACTGCTTAGATCTGTATACGTGTGTGTTGACTCTCATTTAGAAGATGTAGGAAGTGCAATGATTTGCAAATACTGTGCCTTGTATTTAGAGACTGGTCATACGTCATAAAGTGTATCTATGAAAAGTTGAAATCCTGACTTAAAATCCAAACAATGAGATGGTTTGTGAAACTCAATATAGATTTGTCTGAATCCCCACAGCTAGTTGCATCTCATTGCTTCACAGAATAAATGTATTTGAGCACAAACCCAAACAGTCTCATTAGCAGAAACCCCCTCCTCCCCTCCCTGAGCTCTCAGCAGCTCAATAGACAGCCCTATTTATCTGTCTTAATGAGCAGTGTGTACTGTTTCTGACAGACAAACTGTTGTGTGCTGACTGCTACTGGTGACCTGTCAGTGGAGGACTCTCCTGTTTGTGATAGACTCTTCATCCATTCTTTCAAATATCTGGCTCTGCCACAGAGAAACCTAAAGATAGTAATACATGTACACGACATGTCCTGCCATTACCAGAAATACACTAAAGACAATAGACAGCAAATCCACTGGGCGGGCCACCATTAAGACAAAAGCTTTATTTTGTACAGCTGCTGCAGCGTCATTAGATCGTGTAGTTAGATAGTAACACATCCAAAAAGGTTACACCCAAACAGGGGTGGAGGGCTGCATGGGTTGAGGGGGTGAGGTCATGTCTGTTGAAGTAAGCCGATTGCTTTCCCCAAGTCCCTGTGCAGCAGGTGTCAGGCAGCCTGGGGGGGAGGCAGGGGATGGCAAAGCACCACACTGGATAATCCTGTAGGTAATGATTTGATGTCAACATTCTACACAACCTGTTTATTGCACATGGATAAGTGCACAATGAACAGCACATCAACCCTCTTTCTCCCACATGTACACAAATCCTTATAAAAAATGTAATGCATTATTATTATTAAATCCTTATCTAAAGGATTATGCACATTATTAGTTGCATTAGAGGGCCTCTTGAACTCAGATCCCTTCTTACATGCCATCTGTTCTGGGCAGAAATCTAAAGGGTGAGTAAAAGAAGCGTCGCTGCGAAGAATATGCAAAAGCATATGGTGCTCTCCAAGTCTAAGGGACCTCATGCACACAAAATTACAACAAATGTAGAATATACCAGCAGCAGCCCACAGTGTATGTGATGGAAAATGTGGCCTGAATGCAGATTATATTTCACCCCAGAGGATAAGGAAAGTATGTTGTGTGAGTGTGTGTGTGTGTGTGTGTGTGTGTGGGTGTGTGTGTGTGTGTGTGTGTGTTGTGTGGTGTGTGTGTGTGTAGTCAATGCATGCATGTTTCCCACATGCATTCACAATGTTCTTGTAGTCTTTATGTCTCCCATCAAGCTCAGAATAAGTAATGTTTCAAACAGAAGAGAAAGTAGCATATGGCGTCCCTCTCTCTCTCAGAGCAGGAAGTGCTCACTGACATTTCGGAGCATCTGGTAACTTCATTACACAACATCCACAGATCCAGAAAAAAACCACCTTAGCATACTATTGTTCTACGACTTGTTAGAATAGGAAAATGTGGGTTCGAATACCATCACGAGTGAACTGTTATTCATCCTGAGGGCATGAGGCTTGTTGAGAAACAAAGAAGGTTTGACTGGTGTGCTGTCAGGCCTACAAGGTATCAGGTTCCAGTTAGTGTAGAGGAGCAGGAGCCGAATATCAGTTGGTCTTTATTGACCCAGTCACAGCAGGGAGACATTGCCAAACCTGTTGGCAGGATTGACACACCTTGCTCAGGTTACATCCTACAGGGGGTTATTTCTGACCAGGACGGGGTCAGCAGCAGCAGCAGCAGCAGCCTGCCTGTCCATTCACTCAAGAAATGACTGGCTCTATAAAAAGCATGTGCAAATGCATTTGAGTGCTCTGTCTGGAGAGAAGCAACTACACAGCTCTATTAGCACTAAGCACCTTGGACTGTTCATAGGGATACTGAATTTCTCAGTAAACACGGGTCAGTGCAAAGGTCTTCTTTAGTGCAACAAGGCTAGGTGTAAGGTAATATAATACTCTTTTGCGTGCCAAACTCATAAGTAAGTGTATATTGCCAAAGGGGTTTTAAGGGGCCCACTAACATTTGTGTGAGCTTTCCATATATAACACGTATTTCATACAACAGGATTTCCTATCACTCCATATTTACAATGTGTGTGCATTGATGCTAATCATTACTCCATCCAGGTAACTTATTTCTGTTGGGATCATCTATTAACAATACACAACTACTGCTTTTTCAGCCAAGGAGTAACTTTCCGTTTCCACAGTGATCTGAATAACAGACACAAAACCTCCTTTGCAGTGTTTCCATATAGAGCATACACTGTCCTACATCAGACATGTAAAGACCATCAAATGCAGTTAGCCTTGCATTGCAGGATCTAGTGATATCCAACAGAGCTTCATTTAGCATGAAAGAATTATTGCACTGTATGTATGTATATATATATACACAGTGCAATAAGCTTCTTAGTGCAATAATAAAGCTACAGGGACGTTAATCTAATGTCGGTAATATTAACTTTATTTAATACAACATTTACGGTACAAGATTTTCTCATACAGCCCATGTAGTATAATATTTTACAAATGATGAATTACAGCAAACATGTGCAATATATCCATTATTACAGCTCCGTGGGCTGGCAATAAGGCAATATGGTTCGTTCTTATTGTGCATCCATAGATAAAGACAATTGCATGTAGTGCTGAACACGTAACACGAATGTGCGCTGTCCCGTGGGTTAGATGCGCGTTCATAATGCAGAGGGAAATAACTCTCAGAATAACTTTATTAGCACATTTTTACAACTTGAGGAACGAATGTTTTTAATAAGGGCTATACAAGTGTTCATACTGGGTTGTGTCCATCCATCCATCTTCTTCCGCTTATCCGTGGTCGGGTCGGGTCGCGGGGGTAGCAGTTCCAGCAGAGAGCCCCAAACTTCCTTTTCCCTGGCGACATCAACCAGCTCTGACTGGGGGATCCCAAGGCGCTCCCAGGCCAGCGAAGAGATATAATCCCTCCACCTGGTTCTAGGTCTACCCCTTGGTCTCTTCCCAGCTGGACGTGCCTGGAACACCTCTCTAGGGAGGCGCCCAGGTGGCATCCTAACTAGGTGCCCGAACCACCTCAACTGGCTCCTTTCGACGCGAAGGAGGAGCGGCTCAACTCCGAGTCCCTCCCGGATGACCGAACTTCTCACCTTATCCCTAAGGGAGACACCAGCCACCCTGCGGAGAAAACCCATCTCGGCCGCTTGTATCCGCGATCTCGTTCTTTCGGTCATGACCCATCCTTCATGACCATAGGTGAGGGTAGGAACGAAAATGGCCCGGTAGACAGAGAGCTTTGCCTTCTGGCTCAGCTCTCTTTTCGTCACAACGGTGCGGTAAAGCGACTGCAGTACCGCTCCCGCTGCTCCGATTCTCCGGCCCATCTCACGCTCCATTGTTCCCTCACTTGAGAAACTCCTTCACTTGGGGTAAGGACTCATTCCCTACTTGGAGTGGACAATCCATCGGTTTCCTGCTGAGAACCATGGCCTCAGATTTGGAGGTGCTGATCCTCATCCCAGCCGCTTCACACTCGGTTGCGAACCGATCCAGTGAGTGCTGAAGGTCGCAGACCGATGAAGCCATCAGAACCACATCATCTGCAAAAAGCAGTGGTGCAATCCTTAGCCCACCGAACTGCAGACCCCCCCCCCCCCATGACTACGCCTCGAAATCCGATCCATGTATATTACAAACAGGATTGGTGACAAAGCGCAGCCCTGGCGGAGGCCAACCCTCACCGGAAATCGGTCCGACTTACTGCCGAGGACCCGGACACAGCTCTCGCTTTGGGAGTACAGAGATTGGATGGCCCTGAGTAGAGACCCCCTCACCCCATACTCCCGCAGCACCTCCCACAGTAACTCCCTGGGAACCCGGACATACGCCTTCTCCAAGTCCACAAAACACATGTAGACCGGATAAGCGTACTCCCAAGCCCCCTCCAGGATCCTTGCGAGAGTAAAAAGCTGATCCGTCGTTCCACGACCAGGACGGAATCCGCATTGTTCCTCCTCAATCTGAGGTTCGACAATCGGCCTGACCCTCCTTTCGAGTACCTTAGAGTAAACTTTCCCGGGGAGGCTGAGTAGTGTGATGCCTCTGTAATTGGCACACACCCTCTGATCCCCCTTTTTAAAAAGGGGAACCACCACCCCGGTCTGCCACTCCTTCGGTACCGTTTCCGACTTCCACGCAATGTTGATGAGACGTGTCAACCAAGACAGTCCCTCAACACCCAGAACCACTGGGTTGTGTATTTAGTTTAAAAAAAATTATCCAACGAGTTACAGACCACTCTTTCCCAATGTAAGTCAATGGGAAAAAGTGTTTCCGGGCCCAGCAACCTAAAGGAAGTGTAGTATCGCCGTTTGGCCACAACGAATATTCTCATCAGACTCCGGCGAACTTCCTGGGGGCTTGGGCACGGCACGCTTAAACTGCGCTCCGCAACGTAGTGGAAATGCGCCATTAGAGGAATGCGGATTTTGGGTCCTTAGCTTAAAAAAAAAAAGAGGAGGCAAAGCTAATGCCTGATCTGAAATCTACCGGAGATAAAGTTAAATTCTGCTGTGATAAAACGCCATCCTGTTCTAAACCACATCAAGGATTATTTCTGAAACAGCATGGAGCTCAAATGCTTTTTCTCTTGCGGGTTTATCACATGGTGAGTTCCTTTTTTTATTTCCTGCTTTTTTAATACATGTGCTCTGAGTGTTAGCGAGGCTTGCTAATGATAGCGCATGCGCAACTTTAACCAAAATGCTCGTTCATATCAAGAACGTCAATTTGCGTACACGTAACAGCACCGTGCGTTCATGACAGCATGGTAATGGATTGTTATTATGATGGATTTGATATTAACGAGGCGGCAGTTAGCAGCTAGCGGCTAGCTAGTAATTATGCTAATGTAAACATCAATCGTTATGTACTTATATTACGCTGTAACAGGATCTAATGATATCCAACAGAGCTTAATTTAGCATGAAAGAATTATTGCACTGTATGTGTATATATATATATATATATATACACAGTGCAATAAGCTTCTTAGTGCAATAATAAGCTACAGGGACGTTAATTTAACGTCGGTAATATTAACTTTATTTAATACAACATTTACGGTACAAGATTTAATCATACAGCCCATGTAGTATAATATTTTACAAATTATGAATTACAGCAAACATGTGCAATATATCCATTATTACAGCTCCGTGGAATGGCAATAAGGCGATATGGGTCCGTTCTTATTGTGCATCCATGGGTAAAGACAAACGCATGTAGTGCTGAACACGTAACACGAATGTGCGCGGTCCCGTGGGTTAGATGCCCGTTCATAATGCAGGTGGAAATAACTCTCAGAATAACGTTATTAGCACATTTGTACAACTTGAGGAACGAATGTTTTTAATAAGGGCTATACAAGTGTTCATACTGGGTTGTTTATTTAGTTTAAAAAAAATTATCCAACGAGTTACAGACCACTCTTTCCCAATGTAAGTCAATGGGAAAAAAAATTCCGGGCCCAGCAACCTAAAGGAAGTGTAGTACCGCCGTTTGGCCACAACGAATATTCTCATCAGACTCCGGCGCACTTCCTGGGGGCTTGGGCACGGCACGCTTAAACCGCGCTCCGCAACGTAGTGGAAATGTGCCATTAGAGGAACGCGGATTTTGGGTCCTTAGCTTAAAAAAAAAAGAGGAGGCAAAGCTAATGCCTGTTCTGAAATCTACCGGAGATAAAGTTAAATTCTGCTATGATAAAACGCCATCCTGTTCTAAACTACATCAAGGATTATTTCTGAAACAGCATGGAGCTCAAATGCTTTTTCTCTTGCGGGTTTATCACATGGTGAGTTCCTTTTTTATTTCCTGCTTTTTAAATACATGTGCTCTGAGTGTTAGCGAGGCTTGCTAATGTAAACAAAGACGAGATTACGTCCAAAACACGTCAGGCATTGTTTCTGATGGCAACTTTCTGTGGGTCCACCATCCGAAATTACGTCATATCGGCAGCAAATCTGTATCCGCTCGTTGTACCCCGTTTTTTAAGGATTTGGGTACAGAGGAAAAGAGAAAGGGTTTTATTTTCTGACTGCGTGAGTTCCCTGACAACATATTTATGTATTAAAGACATCAAAAAGTGCATTTTGCATGTCTCCTTTAAGTGATTGTCAACCAAACTCTCTAGGCCTACTTCGATTTTGATGGATTACTTGCCCTGGTGGAGATTATGTTGAAATGTTTTGTCCAGTAAAAGTCAGAGCTCATACTGTATAAAATAGTGCACATCTTTCATAGCTTTCACAGCAGATGTGGCAAGTAGCTGGTGTGAAAATATTGCGCTTATTTTGGCTGACAGTCATTTCCTTTACAGCTAAAAGGAAATTGACTGTTTCAGGAAACAGACTGTGAGCTGTCTTGCAAATGAACTTGCACCATCATGTCAGAGGATCCAAGTAGAATAACAGCAATGGAGGTGGACACTGCGTTTATCAAATCCAAGAGGGGCATCCTGAAAGTAGCAGAGATGGTGAGACAGATCGCACATCACCATGAGGTTAAAAGTGTCATGGTTGGCAAGGCAACCTAAGGAACTAAAATTTAACCTGCACGCATTAAAGGGGAAGCAGATACAGCATGTGAAGAAATAACAGCATGTAACAAATCTGCTCTATAGAGTGTTTAACAATGTGACAAGGGCTAGTTTGTTAATGCAGTGATCAACATTAAAATATAATATTAGCAACTGTATTAGAACTTGTATTTAAAAATAAATGTGATGTTGAAATATTAGCCGACACTCAGTTCCTCTTTTTCTATAGGATGTGCAACAGGTCGTATGAAGGAAGAGTAAATCAGCTGATGTTCTGGTTCCTGTTGGAAGTTTAGAATACAAACTCTAGATAGAGAATACAAGAGAATTAAGACACAAGAAATAAACAGTCCACAAATATTTCTGAAATCGAAATAAAATAGCGTAAAAAAAACATGTGGAAAATATACATGTGGAAATACAAATTTCCAGTAATGCGGGATATTATTGTGCAGAATCGTCCTGATACGAAAGCTCAATATTGTGTTTATATTTAAAGAAGTTTTCAAATTGCATTTATTGCAGTTACCATTTTCTAACTGTTGTGTCTCTGTATCTGCTTTAGGTGACTCTGTTTTTGGCCTTTGTGTGTTTCGCTGTAGCCTCCAGACCAAAGTACATTGCAGCCACAGTGCTGGAGTTTGTTATCACTTCCCTTCCTACTGCTGCTCTACCTGTTCAAACTCAACAAGAGGCTGACATTCTTCTTCTGGCCTCTCGTTGTGGGTGATGTTTTTACAGCACATAACAATTTAAGTCTACTGTAAGTGTTGCATTTTAAAAGTCATTGTTCTAAAGCTATTTTTTTTTGTGCAGGATGCTTTTAATTCAGGGTTTGCAGCAGTCTACTTTATTGTCTTGAGCCTGTTGGCGGCGACTACCTACACTGTCACAGGCACGCTGGTTGGAGGGGTGAGAAATATATATTCTTTAATCTATAATTGAAATCTCAGTTGTGGGGGTCAAATTTGAAATGGATTTTAGTTTCCCCTCATACATTGGCATCAAAATAATAAATAGCAGATAGCAATCATAACATTGCTTGTTATCTGCATTCATCTTCTGACTAGCCCAATGTACATGACGTTTGATTTTCTCTTTAGTTACACACACTGGAGTGTTGACAGGAAATATGCATGTCAAATATGCTCTTCATTTCCAGATATTTGGTCTTGTCTTTGCTGGGCTGATGTGTGTGGACAGCTTCGTACTTTTCAAGAACATCACATTCAACCAGCCAAGAAGTGAAATGAATACAGTAAACAATGAACCAGGGACGTGCACAGGTACGGGCTAATGTTGCCCGGGCAATGGCCCCGTTTGGCCTTTTTGGCTGACCTGCCCCTCTGGAGAGAGCGAAGTTTGTTTTTGTTTTTTCTGTTGTGGCCGAATCAACATGATAAAGCCCACAATTAGTATTGTAGTGTCTCGCTGCGGAAACACACTTGTCAGCGCTGTCATCTGCCTACTTGTTGTTATTGTGCTTCTGTCTTTCTGTGTCTTTTCATCTGTAAACTCCCTCAACGGGGCCGCTCGCTTTCTTTTCTTGATCGCCCTCTCACGGGTGAACAGTTCAATGTCGGTTTATCATTGTAGGATTTCTGCCATGTCTCTACCACTTTAGTTTGACCATCTCTGTTATTAAGTTATGAAATACATAAATAAATAAGTAATTTGATACCTTACCGTTACTGCGCTCTTAAAGAATGATAAGAATAATGCGTATTGAACTGGTTTCATTAATTAGTGAGTTTATTTAAGGTAATTAGTTAGAGGCCCTATGTTATCAGTATGTCTGGACTGTACAGCAGTTACAATGGTCTGGTAAAACTACATTAGAACAGAATGTCCCCATTTTGTCTTTAATAGTTACTAACATTAGATATTTTAATGAGATATGGACCGCAAACAAAACATTTCCCTGGTTTTCATTTTTAAAATCAAGTCACCTAATGCAAGTAGTCACCTTAGCTTATTTTGTTATGAGATGTGAATTACTGTTCAATTTAGTTGATGTAATAATAGCTTGGTTTCTTTACATTAAAAACAAAAACAATTTTCGAAAGACGTCTTATGTTTTTTTTCGGGGGAGAGGCCCTTTTCCAGTTTAGAGCAATAGCCCCTCTAAATGTCTGTGCACGTCCCTGCAATGAACATTAACAATTCCAAATGCTCTACAACTGATACATTCCCTGAGCTTACTGTACAATGTGACTCGAAGTGTTGTAAACTGGCATGTTTCAAACTCTGTATTCAAATGTAAATTGCAATGTATTTCTGATTTGTGTTTGACGATATTTTTTTATTTGATACAAATCTCAATAAGACACAAATATCAATAAAGCCTTTTCTTTGCCTTCTGACATGAGGAATTGGATATTTCCACTGAATGGCTGACGATTGTGTTGTATGTGTGCAGCTGGGGGGCATCACATTTCACATCTGATAAAGCAGATGTTGCGCTTGTTGGGAACTCGCGCTGCGTTTCCGCGCTGTCATTGTTTCCGTTTCCACCTCCGAGAAGCCTCACGCCTCCACATATATTTTCTTTAGCTTTTGATCCGTTACATTGCGGGTTAGTTTGAACTCTCTGACTGTTGAGGAGAGTTGATATCTCTTTTATCCAACCATGGGGGACATCGAGACTCCCAGCTCGACTCACCCGCGCCAGACTGTCCTGCTGTCGGTCCTCCCGAGCAAAGAGTTCGCCTCCTCAAGGAAAGGAATGCTGCTTATTGCTGAAGTGGTAAGAAATGGACCAGAGCAATCTGAAACCACTGATATTCTTACTGTGCAATGCCTTCGCCAAACGCGCCCAAAAGTCAAATCGCTAGTTAGTTGTATTTTCTCTTTTGTAAGAGATATGGCAGCCATGACAATGTGTTGCATTAATGCATTAATGTAACTAATTTGGAAATAACTTTAACGGACTATTTAACTCTCCTTTTGAATATGGGTCAGTCGGTTTTCTAAAGAGAAGAATAGTGAGCAACTTTGAGGGACACTTCGGAAAGTTGGAATACAGTTTTCTATGGATTATGGAGACACTGAAGATCACTGTAACCATCTTCTCCATTGAAAATAGCCATATGTGCTGCTAGGGATCAAGCTAGATAACAGTATAAACTTTTTTAAGACTGTTTGTTTAATACATTTAATCAGCTAATAAAAACAACTTCCGAATTGCTTTTTCAGTGACTTTTCAAGTGCTTTTGAACAAAGCAGGAACTGACTGTAGCTACTTGTGTTTGATAGTGGTGGGGGGTGGATGTCTTCTTGCTTGTTACTGCTATGAACCCTCAGATTTGTGTCATGTGAGAGAGCATGCAGTCATCTTCCTCTCAGCCACATCCTTTGGTCTATTGCCATAACATGTAGCCTGGAGCACAGTCCTTACTGTGTGTGCATGCAGAGCTCAGCAGCCCCTTGCACTCTCTCACACACACAATACAGTCTATTTACTGCCACTCAGCAATGTGACTGTGATCTTCATCCTGAGGCTAAAATGTTTCTGCATAGCTTAACTAAAAGGCCACAGGAAGATCCACAGAATGGATACACTTCTCTTTCAAATCTAAAGACACACTTTTAGAAACACGCTTTTTTATGTGAATCACTCTCTATGTACTTTTAAGTCTTGATCTGTTGTTTATTGCATTGCAAGAATAGCTTTAAACAAGAATAGCGTTACATTTAGGCTAATTCAGTAAATTAAACAATGGACAGGGAAAAAGGAGCTTACAATGTCAACAAAAGCAAATAACAACCCATCCTTGCCATAAAACCTTGATGCTCCTAGATTCCTAACATTGCCCACAACGATGTAGTACAGTCAGAGATGGTAAAAGGAGAGCTACTCCAGTATAACAGTATGGTAGAACATTTTGTCTCATGGTATCTCCCAACCCTACCTGCAACAAATTGCAGACACATATTTTGCTGAGCATGCTTTATTATACACAATGTATCAGAGCACTGTGTTCTCCTCATTAGGCTTCAGTCTTTGCCTGCAACAGGCCCAATAAGAAACACAGGTTGTAAATGCGCTTGAAAAAAGCAGATTTTTGTAACATTTGAAACATTTCCATAATGCAAACAGGCTGTTAATATGCGTGCATGGTGTGGTGAAGTTGTGCTGTCTCCCTAGGTGGTATAAACTGGATTGTCAGAATTCTTCACTCAGTATGCCATTTCTGGCCCTCAGAATGTATAATCTATTTAGGTGTTGCACTCACAGGTTTCACTATACCCTTAATACCTGCGCAGTTGACTCATCGCAAACCTTTTAAGGGCAAAGCTTTCAAAACAAGCTCCCTCACATCGGACCTCATTTCAAAGCACATAGCTTTTGGTATGGATTTATAAGCAAATGAGTAGACGATTAAACAATTATCCAAAAAACCCACAAAATGTTACTTTCAGCCCTAGACCAGTGTTATTCTCTGGACTCGAAACAAAAGGAAACATTATTGTCTCACTGATGTGATGTGTTTTCCTTTGTTTTTTGCCAGAGTATGCAACAAATTGTCAAGATTACACAAGCTCATCCTGTGCTGTTGCTCAGTCATTCCAACATGTACTTTATTCTCTTTGAGCAAACAATACCTGAGGATCTACTGAACAACGAGAATAAAAGCTTCCTGAAGCTGTTATGTGTCTTATTACCGAGAAATATTATATATCCTTGACAGCATACTGCTTAGTTGCAGCATTTTTAAGTAATAGCAGCTGCAGCAGTGGGTTCAGGCAGGGGGAGTTCCTAACCTCAGGCCAGGGTAGGAGGACTGAGACAAAGACAAGATGGCTGGGCCTGTCTAAGATTACAGTGTCTGGACTTGCTTATATGGCACTGATATGATCTGTCCAGCACTCCTAATAGAGAGTGTCAAACACAGTGCAGGCTCATTTACATACATTTGAACTACTTGTTGCCCGTTTGAGCGTCCTCTTTCAGTAACAGCTCTGTGTTTGTGGGTGCTTGCACAAATGTGTGGGAGAGAGAACGACAAGGCCTGAGTGAATAAACGTTGTCTTTTAGAGCTCTTAACAGCTGTATCTCCAAACAGGAAGTGGGCCTGAAGCTGTAACTCACACAGACTCACAGCTTCAGGGCAGGGTAACATGTTGATCTCAGGGAGCAGATCATAAAAGAGTAAATGTATTTATCTGTTGGGTCGAAAATGTAAATGTGCCTTTTGGTTCCAGTGCAGCTCCTCTTGCTTGAAACAGTATGCAAAAAGAATGGAAACTGAGCAATTTGGTTGACTGCATGTTTTTAAAGCTCGGATAGAAGCTATGCAATCTGATACGTCGTTAGGTATGTCAATTGTAACCCTGTAACTATGTTGTATGATTTCTGTTGTTTTCTGTCTTCATGTGTAACCTAATTGCTACAGGTCTCCCTTGAAAAAGAGATTGATGATCTCAATGGGATTCACCTGGTTAAATAAAAGTTTGAAATGAAATAAATAAATTGGTTAAAGGATTCAAAAGCTTTATTTGTTATATGCATAAAAGCTACTGTGTCGTTTTAGCAATACAAATATTGAGACAGCTCCACCGGGTGAAACAAAAACACATAACATAGTGAAATACAAATGGTGGCAAGTTGCAGGATGAACAAAAACATTTACATATAAAATAGAATAATATAATCAGAATGCAAAATTAAATACTGTACTGTGAAATAAATACTTTGTATTTACCGTATGTATGTGGAATTAACATAAACTCAAGACAGGGGGATATGTCCCTTCCTCAATATCTCTAGTTGTCTTCAGTCACAGAAGAAAACACATGTTTGTTTGAGGCATGAGTCTTTAACTCCTCATTGATTCAAACTTGCTGTACATGTTGCACTTACTTCTCTTTTTATTTGTCTTTCAGGCGCTGTCCTTTGTTTCATTTATCTGTTTCGCGGCATCCACAGCAGCAGCCTTTGTGACATTTCCCCTGCTGGAGTTCCTCACTGCTCTCTTCTTGTTGTTCGCCTACTCCATCAAATTCAATGAGAGGTTTAAAGGCTTCTACTGGCCTCTTATGGTAAGAGCAGTTGACCATAACTTAATAGTGATACCCATGATCTTGTACATGAGAAAACAAAGAAATGTTTAAAAAAGTTACGGTTTTCCTCTAAAACATGTTATTTCTTTCCTCTCTTAAAGGATTTCTTGAGATGTGTGACTGCCTCCATTATTTTCTTCATCATCTCCATAATGTCAGTATCCAAATATGTGGACGCTGCCTCTAAGGCTGCTGGGGTAAATTCTCATTTTTATCTCTGATTATAGCCTACAACTCCATTGTTTATGTATTGTAAAGTACATACAACTCTTTAAATCGTTGTTGAATAATTCAGTTTTTATCGCACCAGTAATTTCTCCCTGTATTGATATCAAATGCCTTTCTTTTCACAGATATTCGGGTTCATTGCCACCATCGTCTTTGCTTTAGATTTTTACCTCATTTTTAATGAACTGGCCACTTTCCTGAAGCAAGGAGGAGGGGAGACCAACGAGGAGCCATCGAGACAGCAAGGTAATACCCAAAGGACAATCTGATTTAAATCAGACAAATAAGACTATTTGATTTTAAATAAATATACTCTATTTATTCAAATACACATGACTTAATATAGGCCTGTAAGATATGAATTATTGCGTAGTATGTTTTGTTAAATGTAAAAAAAATCCACATTTCTTAAACTAAAATGTGTTTGCTTTAACTGCCGTACTGTTGTACGGTTGACTTATTGGGGCCGATTTTGGCAGTGCAGATACAATGACTGAGCCGAGTTGTGTTCATGCGTTTGACAGTATCAATTTAGACATGATATTTAAGGGTTAGTGCTTCAGCCACTTCCTTTGGTTCCCTATTTTTGGCAGACACAAGTTCACAACTTGCATCATAGACAGACCGCTTTCATTTTCGAGACAACCCTTTTTGCATGCTTGAATGTGCCTCCTTAACTTTGATGTTGAGATAGATCAAAGAAAGATACTTTAGTTATTTTTCAATTGTATTTGAGATGCAATAAACCTTTCATCTCATTTACTTTGCTCTGTTAGTGCAAGTTTTAGAGAATAACTTTTCAAACCTTTTCTAAAACAAAATCGAACTAACTAACTACAAGTGATACATCTAGAGGGGTGTGAAGATGCTTTATGTGATGATGGTGACCCATACAGTCTATGGGGTGAACCAGCACTTTAACAAACAGAGTTGTTGTATCTTTCAAAGTTTGGGCTTGTTCTGTAGTTTCATCAAAGTAGAAGCCATAGATTTTGCGACATCATAACTCAACGTCAGATACTTAAATCCATGATGTCCTCCAACATGTATTCATGTCTTCAAGTGCACCATATTGTTCAATTACTTGTTACTTTCTGGCATTAAAGTTAAATATTAATGTAACTGGTACACACCAATCCAGATACCTAATCCATTTTTTTTCTAGGTGAGTTTTCAGACTCTGACTCGGACTGAGCACACGGACCACCAGCAGGTCTTCACCAGCATGTTAGATCGTCACATAAGGGTCACATTGATTGTCAACTAAGTGAATTAATTGGTGGATTGGGGACTTTCTCCATAAAGTAGTTGGTCTTCTGTGAGGTGAAACGGACTCTCTCTTCTTCCCACTTTGAATTCCACTGTTGAGCGTTCACAGGTGGAAATGTATTTCACACATTAATCATGTCCACAAATTCAGAAAATGTCTAAACTGATGTGTCAAATCTGTGTTGTTTTTTTAAATGACAAATTTACTGTTCATTACATGTAGTTGTGTTTCATGCCTTAACACAAACCTATAGTGTCTTAGACGATTTAGAAAAAAATACCTGATACTTAAATAATCATTAAGCTGTGAAATTGTTTGAAGATACTGAGTTTCAAGAGCCTTTTGTACAATCTGCATGTAGAAGCATACGTCTTAATCTGGAATATCAATTAGTATTGACTTTTAGGTATTTACAGTGTCCCTATTTACAGACATACTGTCCAACAACACTAAATTGCTGTCCTTAGTGAATCAATGTTTATGAATACTAATAGTGAAGAAAGTGAATACTAATAGTGAAGAAAGTAAGTGCAGTATTATCATCATTTATACATTTGCAGTATTGCTATAAAAACACATATGTACAGTATAAAGAAGAAACAATTGGTTTGAGGCTGGCTGGTTGCAACCTCTGTCAAATTTTTTAACAGAGTGAATTTTCTATAAATTGAAGAAAATGTTTGCTTATAAAATTGAAATGTTGGATCAACTGAGTTCCCATGGCACGTTGTACTGCATAAGCTCTTCTTTCTGGGTCCTTATATGGTTTACATGTCCCACAACTTTTGTTTAGAGTTGCCATGAATGAAAGCTATAAACACATTTTCAAACCTGTTCAAAAGACGCTCTGCTCTAATGTTTCCGTTTGTCTACTGTATGTGCTTCGTACAACCTGTGTGTGTAAATGACACTTCATGCATTATTATTCTGTTAAATGTTTAATATGTGATTTGTTTTTGTTTGTATCGAAAGCATATTTTCTTATGTTGGTTGTGAATTAATTTGTTTTGCTTGCAAGTCTGATTTTTCAGTATTTCCAGAAACATTACTGAAGAATTAGATGCACTAAAAGCCACAGTGACTGATATGTAATATACACTGCACTGCACTAGTGTTATTAACAGCACTGTGAATTTAAAGCAGATGAATCAGAGGCCTTTCACTTCCCTGAGGAATTCTAACTGTTGAGCGAAATTGGCTCAATAAAGTTAAAAGATATTCTAAAGTTGCAATCAATTGTTTACTGTTGTACACTGTAAAGTTTTGATAGTTTGTTTCCTGTGTGGCTTCACTTAGATTCTTTATTTAACTGGTGCCTTGGCAATAATATATCCACATTTTTGTTGATAAATCGGGGTTTAAATTGATCTACGCCAGCTCAGAGCTGTAGGAAACACATCTGCAGTGAGAACTGAACCGGCGATTATCTTCACTATCCTAAATAAAGATATAAACAATTCATCTCCAAAACTCCACATTTTCACAACAACAGTGTCAACTTTTTGATAATTGACATTTTCAATGGGGTTTCGAATGATTTATTTATCATAAGAAGTCAAAGAATGTGTTATCTTGTAAAATGTAACATCACTAAATCTGGAGATGCCCGGTTTTCACAAGACAGCAACTGAATTACACCATAGCCATTTGCTGTGCATACAACATAAAGGATAAGGATCTCGTTATTCGAAGGAACTCTGCATCGTTATATAAAAGAGGCCCCTTACTGAACTATTGTTTGTCAGCTAAAGTTTGTTTTTTATTGTTATTCCCTTTTGTGCAAAACATGTTGGAATGAAAAAGTGAGCTATTTTCAATAATGTCCAAATCACTTTATTTCAATTGTCACTGTAAACTGATGTGAAGCCTTTTGTGAATGTTTAAATACAAAAATACAGCTACTGCAAATAGCAAGTACAAGTTGGGCTCCATGCTGTAACGGACAGACGTTATTGAAACCAAAGCACACAGGATTACAAGGAAACAAAAGAGCGCTTCACCTCCAATTTCATTCTAACAATCATAATGACCATTCACTCTTTAAAGCACCTGGAGACTTGTGGAAAGCATTTCTTCTCTTTCCCATAAATAAAAAATATGTAAAATCCTAATACAGCATAGCGTTCTAAATAGAGCTGCAATATTGAGTTTTCATGGATAAAATGGTCAATTGATATTATCAAATAGAATAGTGATTGTGTTACTAAATGTAAATATGTTTACATCACTCAGAAACAATCCATGAATGCAAAGTGAACACGTATGATTGTCTGTTCAGAAAAGTACTTCAGTCACTAAACCAGGAACAAAGCTGTTGTTTATAATATAATTTACTAAAAACACGATTAAGGCTAATAGCTCTCTGAATAGTGTGAACCTTTTAAGCTATTTAAGAAGTCTTACAGTTTATATTTCAAATGTTTACCCCTAGTCAAACACACATCTGCTCCTCTTCTTATGAACACACACCAGTGAGGGTATCAGGCTGTACAGCAACACGGAGTGCATTTTAGAAGACCAACAGGAGATGGAGCCATAGAGTCAATCTAGAGACTTAGAAGACTTTAAAGAGGTCTCAAACAACAAATAAAGCACACATGTGGGACTATAGTGTAATATCAAAGCATCAAGAAGCCAAGAATTAGGTTAATTTCTTTCTTCATTTTAAAAAGCATTTAATTTTCCAATATGTATCCTCCTGTTAGTCAACTGGTCAAACAGAAAAAGCATTTAAGGAATAGCAAATATGTTTCGGGCTCTGCATGTATAGAGCTTCATGACAACTGCATTGTGGAGTTATAAATATTTTCATTATACGAAGTGTGATAATATTCTGCAGATACATTTATTCTACCAAACACAGAGTGAAAGCTTTTACAATTATGTTAAAAGTACCGTATTTGCATCCTTCACTTGACACATTTTAAAAAATCATAAAAGTTTCACTAAAATGGTATTCTCCATGACAGTCATATCATAACTTGTGGTTTTAATGGCATAAAGAAATGCAGATCAGAACGAGGCAACCTGTGATTCAATTTAAAATCCTTTTTTTAAACTCAAGATGGAAGGAGGGTGTCAATACCTGAGATTCAGTCTATAGGCTGGGGGCTTTGATCCTGACCAGGTCACCAACTCAATTACTGTCACTGATGTACCATCAACATACATGTAGCCTGAAGCCATAGATATGTGCAAAAGTCACAAGATACCAATTACCTTACAATCACCTGATACAACCTAATCCTGCCTCACAATGTTGACCCAACACAGACCTTGAAATTAAAATGTTAGGAATGCTAGTGTGAATATCTTTTTGATGGTTACCACAACCTGAGATAAGGAAGATGAAACGAAGGATTTTTAGTTTGGTCTCATTATTGTGTCAATCCCATCGGATGAATGTGTGTTGAATCTGTTTCACTGCTGTCTTTATTGCAGTTAAGAGTGACCCTGTACTGTTACTGTTTACGTGTTGGCAGCAGAGATATTCAAAGCAGCTAGAGGTCCGGTGTTAGAGGCATTTGTAAAGTTAGTGTAGACAAAGGAGAAACACACACAGCATGTGTAATCTTAACATTCAAATATCTAATGTCAGCCTTGATAACCAAAGGCTGAAGTCAGTATCTGAGAGATAACAGTAAATGTCATGGTGTCTCTGTCGTGGAGCAGGTTACTATATGCTGCAGGTCCTGGATCTACGGCTACATTTATTACCACAGACTTCACAGACATCGGCGCAAAATAAGCAAACTGTACAAAAAGCTGACCTTCTTTAACTTCATTCACAGTGAAACACAAAACCTTCTAAAAAGTCAACACCTACGCCAGAACAGGAGTTAGTGTGCATTGGAGTATAGTCAGACATTTTTAGTTTTGGCTCTTCGTTGGAGTCATCCTTCATGCTGACTTGGAAAAACATGAGGATGAAAAGTTTTACAGAGAATACCTTCATTTCTGACTGGAGCTCTTTACTTTAGAGTCTGTATGTGTCACTGAAGCCCGGAGGCCTGATGAACCAAACCATAGAGCTCATCTGTGGATTTGAAATGAACACTTGATGAGAAGTCAAAAGCATGTGGTGAGCTGGAGATGCCCTTCCACTGGACACTTGAATGAAATGCTGATCTGAAGACACACTGCATCTCAGTCTGGTGCTGGTAGTGTGTCTTTCCTTTAGTCTGTCTGATTCTCTGCCTGCTTTCATGCAAGCTCGGGTCTGGCCTCCATTTCTCCACGAGACGCCGTGCGCGCTCGCATGTACTCGCTGGTCTGAGCCGCCCCCTGACACCCATTGCCCCCGGCGCCACCTCCGTACCGCCAGAAAGGAGTTGACTCCGTACACACCTGTCACCAGGAAGCCGAAGATCTGCATACAAGTGGAAAATGGAAGTATAATAACAATGTCAGAATTAAATGGGAAGGAAAGAGCTAACCTAAGCTAGCATGGCCACACAGGTTCTTTAATTAGACTGAAGAAGTTACATCTGACAGACTTGATCAATTGTACAGACCTAAAAGCTTACATATGATATAGTTCATGATATATAATACAAATGCAGAAATGGTCTTGATCCAGGTTTATTTTGGCAGCTTTCTGCACAGTAAACCTTTAGCATGTGACTCAGATCAGCTAGCACTACCCAGCAGCAAATGGTTCAATAATCTGGTCAGTCTCCTCTGCTAACACACCCATGAGTTAAATGAAATAAGTAAGACGTTTGCTCAAATCTAAGCTGACAGTTTTCAAATCAATCTGTATAGATTTGCCTTGATAGGAAGCTAGATGACTGAAGATGGAGGTTTGTAAGGATGTTTTCCATGTATCTGAATAACGTGGAAATAGAGGAGGGTTGTGAATACTCACCACAGCTGCTATTTCAGCTCCAGTGTTGTGGTTGATGCAGGCCAACACGAGAGAGGACAAGAAGAAGAAGAAGGTGCTGGCCGCTGTGTTAACCAGGTCCTACAGAAAGACACACAGATAAATAAAAGATAAGATTTCAAGTGTGCATCACAAGTATTTTTTACCGGATGAAGCTCAAAGGGTTTCTTAAGGGTAGCTGCTGATGCAGAGTCATTTATGATGCCAGTGTTCACTACTTGTTTTAAATACATTTGGTCAATGCTGAAAAGGGTTGATGTTCTATGCTCAGCTCCACATAAAGTATATATCATATGTCAATTCACAAATTCACAAAAGGGAATTCATACAGCAGGCGTAGCATTACACTTTAATGTAATACATCTATAGCACTCAGTGACAATGTTATAAACGCCTGCCTTTTACATTTTCAAATGTTTTTACCCCAAAGTACATCAAAGTGCTATTTGAAAAGTATTACACAATTCATTCAGTAAACAAATACAATAGTGCTCCATCGATGCTGATACCAACATCATTTTAGACTTTCTCTTTTCAATATATGAGGGCGTTTGGTTATAACCAATTATACATTTTAAGAACAAGTCGGACAGGTAGGACATAAGGGATGATGTTTTAACATGTTGAACAAACTGTTTGCTCACACTCTTATAAATATCCAAACTGCTGCTTCACCAAAACTCATAAACTGCAGGAGGGCAAAGAAGCCAACAGCATACATGTATACTTAAATGTCACCTAGCACCTCATATTACTACACACAACAGACATGTAACTGGCTCCATCCCCCACCTTTTACACATGGGAAGGAGAATGAAAGAGACACTTCCCTTTGATGTTTGTACTGCAGGACAGGCTGTTAGGGAAGGGTTAATAATGAGCCTGACTGGGGCTTGGCCCTCGTGATCAGATGCATGATTGTGATTATGGCAGACGTGGTGTCTCATAGGACACACAGCACCCTTACAATGGCCACAGACACACACACTGACACAGATACACAGACAACTCAGCAGGGCAGAACCCATTTCAGCTATGTGTGGTTTAATCAGTAACACATTAAGATGGAAACCATAACATCTCATGCTAACTGGAACAGTCAATGTACACAAGTGTTATACTATAACCTCACAATAAAAAAACTCCACCCTCCATACACACACATACGCGCACACAGTCACATGCACACACTACTACAAACATTGACGACAATACTAACAAACACTCCTATCTATCTCTCCCAACTGGTTAAACAGGAAATGCTGCTCACGTTCAACTGTCCCGCTTTCTTGTGCAGAAAAGCGAGATCCAATTTGTTCCCAATAGGCAGTCAGTTCCTTCAGTTGACCCTCAGCCTCTCCGCTTCACTCATTTCCCAAATTCCACAATTCAACCAAACCCGCACTCCGTAAAACCTTAAATAACACAACCAAAACCACTGGCTCTCTGGCTTACTATTGGCCCGGTCATTGTTTTATCATCGCCTGCTAAGATTCAAAGCATTGCACCAACTAGTATGCTTTAAAATATTAGTTGCATTTGAAGTTTTTCCCAAGCCCCTTTCGACTGAGCTAGAGCTGGCTCCAAAATAAATGTTGCGTGACAAGAGGATAACCGGTCCACTATACTAACAAGGAGAGGTGTGACATGTTTGTAGGAGGCACTTACTTAATATCCTCAGTGAACCATAGCTAATTATGTTATCTTGAACCTAAAAAACTGTAAAAAAACTAAAACGTTGCTTATTTTAAAACAAGAGGGCATGCACACATGCAATTAATTTTTTCGCGACATACAAACCTTTTTTTGTAGGTTCGACATCATCGATCTGTGTCACAAATATAGTCTTTTTGATAGTTACCTTTAAGGAGATCCCCTACAGAAACGACATGGATCAAAAACCAGTGATAATTGGATTTTCCACTATATCAGGTTTCTACAGAAGAAGGGGTGCTTCTATATATATGCTATACTGTATATAAATATATATATACGTTCAATATTCCTATACGTGCGTCCATGTTCATGTTTTGCTTTCAAGATAGAAGCTGGGAATATTCATTGGACCGGAACCATGGGAACCCTAGAGAACGAGCAGAGCATTAATTATGAAATCTATTCCTCTGGCAGTCGCATCAAGTCCCGCAGGGCCTGAATGCTTCATGCAAAAATAAATTGTCTCTCAGGCTTTCTCATCCACGCCTGACTGATTCTTTTTGAAAGACAAATAAAGATATCAGGGAACTATTTAATGTCTTTTGTCTGCCTGGGTGGCAAAGTTCAGATGTCAAAACCCAGAAAGCTTTTATTGGATTCAGCTTTTAGGTAAAGTAAATACAACATGAGCAAAGTGCTCTCCGGTCTGAACTGATGATAGATTAATGACTACGGCTAATAATAACCACAAATCTCAGCTATGTGCACAAATTCAGCAGGGGGGTGTAGATCATAACCGGCAGAATAACAAAGAGTAACAAAGCTGGATTAAAATACACAAACATACTGCAGATACAGGCTTTATGTTCACAAGGTAATTTATGTTACTGATATTCTGAACAATCTGTGCTGTTGTATTTGCTGTAAAGTGTCTCTACTGTAGGCTATTTTCATTATATGTACAGCACTTTGGCTTGACCAAAAATCGTTTATAAATGTGCTATATAAATACAACTTGATTTGATTTGATTTATGTTGGAACCCATCAGGAATCCTAAGCATTAAGCAGAACTAAAGGGATGTTTTGGCACTGTTATGTGTGTGTAGTAAGGATTTAAATGACTACCAATACATTGGTTGAATATAAAGAAATATAATACACCCATAAATCAGTTTAGAAATCACACAATATTGCTTGTGATTTTGGCTCAGCCTTACATCCAGCAGATTATTACTTCAGTAAGTATTCCAGGTGATAAACTATGGACGTTTTATGATGCCGATTTTCCAAATGTTAACAAAAAGGCTATTAAAACAAACTGCAGATTTTAGGTTCAATAATAGATAGGGCTCCAATAACATGTCATGTACAAATGTGATTTTTTTTAAGCACAAACATTTGGATTTTTTTGTATAAAATGTCAAAAGCTAAACACATAAGGAGGTAAAGCATATATGGTAGTAGAAAACAATGAAGAGATCTGAATGCCATCCAACCAATTGCATACACATACACGTATTTTGTGATATGATACAGACAGCAGCTTTTTATTACATTCCTGGTGTATAATGTAACAGGACCAGCCATTCATACCAAACTGGGATGATTTACTGTCTGTCCCCACAACAAAGCAACCAGAATATATTGGGCCAATTTGCAGAGTATTCAAACAGTTGAATAATACAACTATTCTACTATTGTCCTCAGGGTCACCCCATTTCTGTCCCAAAACCCCTCAGCTTTGCCAGAATATGTAGGGCTGTGAATATAAGGGAAACAATTCACTGCGCGGTGTGTCTTTATCTGCCTGCTTCTAGCATGTAGTGCAAAGTAGAGCTCATTCACGTAAACTAAACCCTGAAGAGTCACCCAGTGGCTTTACAACCAGATCCTAGGACAGCACTCATGTCTGTGTTGGAGAGGCGGGAGAAGAGGTCAGAACCGGGTTTCCCCTCTGAGCTGCCAAAGTCATCAGAGGGTGAATTGGAGGAGATGGGATCACATAGCACATCATTTTACCATCAAAACCTCCTTCTGAGACGTTTAACTGCATTATAAAACAACTCACTCCACAGAGGAGGAATGCTCTGTTTGTCTTCTCTTTGACTTTTGCTTACAATGTTTTTGTCTTTACAGATATACTTTTTGCTAAGTGTCCTTTGTTTTGGTTGTTCACGAGTTATAAAGCTTTTTTTACTTGTTTGAATAGAGGAAGAATCTGAGTAAGCCTCTTTTATTCCTACATTGTAATTAATCTGTTTCCCTATTGAATGTATTTTGAGTCTTCTTTAGTGTTTAAATAAACTAAACTAAGTCCACAGTGTTGAGTTTGGAAACAGGGGAAGGCAGCAGAAGGGTTAACAGCTGGTTAACACTCTGAAATGCTTACTCATGATGACATTCTCAAGGGCCTGATGTGATTGGAGCAGCTTTGAACTTGATATACATAAACAGCATGGTGCACAACCTACACCTGTGGAGTGGAGCTGAGCATCTTGTGCTTGTAAACTACACAGCAGTTAGGAGTCAGGGCACAGACTGTTAGAAATAGCTCATAATACTGAAAAGCAGAGGGATTTTTGTGCTGTAAACACAGAATTTGTTGTCATCCAAATATTCGGTTTTAACAAAATATAAAAGACTCAAAGTCTTTGGGCATACAACATGATTCCAGCAATAACAATAAGCCAGACCGCGGCCCACAATTCTAATTTCTTTGAAGAACAACTTCCTTTGTGAGTCTAAAGGCACGGACACACCAGGCCGATTATTGGCGTCGGTGGGCGTCAGGCCGACGATGAACGTCGACACGCCCTACTCAGATTGGTGTATCCCGCACAGGGGCGGACTGGGAATAAAAATCAGCCGGGAATCTCACCCAGCCCAGCCCAAACTGTCAACGGGGGGGGGAGCCTCGCTGCGGGGAAACGGTGGACCTAGTGGCCCGATCGGAGTGGGCCGAGTGGCCTAACCGGCCCACTTCGGTACCGGCCCATCGGGATTCGTCCCGAACGTCCCGATGGCCAGTCCGCCACTGGTCCCGCACCGTCGGGTCTTTTCAGCCGTACAGACGCCTTTTCGGCCGAAAACCTGCCGATTCAGGCCAAAGGCAGTCGGCAAAAGAAATCACTCCGATTGGCTGTTTAGCTAGCGAATCAGTGCATGAGAAGCGAAACGGAAGTGAAGGACCCAAACAAACTATTTAGAAGGCAAATCAGAGATTTCATTTAACTCCAGCTCTCGACACAGGTTCGGGAAAGCCCCATGAGCTTCTCGCTGTAGAGTGAAAATGGAACGCACACGCTATTTGTTTATATCACGCTGTCTGTTCTTCTTCTCTCTGTGTATACGCAGTCTGTCTTCCGGTTGTTGCCTCTTTTTAATGACCAATACACACTACTACCGCCGCCTGCTGGTAAGGAGAGTTATTGCCACTCACGCATGCCACTTACGTGCTTCTTGGCCGTCGGCTGAAATCTTTGAGGTGTGCTCCAGTGCGAAACATGGCCAAAACGCGGAGAGGTGAGGCGACGCAACAGTCGGGGTCCGTCTGTGTCAGTTATTTGTTGTCAGATTGGTGTGTACGCGCCTTAAGGCGATGCACAACCAAACTCACTTCTCAACATGCCTCTGCCTACAAATAATATGTGTTAATTACATATTTCTAGACTGCTCATCACATGAGAGGAAAATCATTAGAAAATCAGAGGCAACCTGAGAAATGCCTCAGCAGAAAATTACTAGAATGTCTAAGAAAAAGTACGAACAGTAGGATTTTTGATTATATGGACTCCCCCTCCGAGACTGTGAAAAGCTTTAATTTGATGTCTTTCTGCCAAAAGTAGAATCCAAAGGCACCTCTCTTTCTGTATGAGGTGGAATACTGTACCACGGATGCCATAAAGCAATCTGATAGCTATGGTTGGATTTGGACATCTGGCTTAACATCCACAGCGTACATACTACAATAATCTACGCTGTGTGGCCTCTGGAAAATCACTTTTTCCACTCTCTTCTGCAAAGGATACTTGGCTGCCGCTCAGAAAACACCAACATGTGTATGCAGGCAAATGAAAGCCAACCAGTATCTGCTGGAGAACACCCACCACCACATTTGCTTACAGCTGACAATGCAACATCCTGGTGGTAACACTGAAGCTGTTCCCCTCCCAAACAGTTTTATACTCTAATAAGCTTCACAATTTACTGGTACAACCAGCTTGTGCTGCGTCCGATAGGTAACGCAAGACTCGAGCAGTCCAATTAAAGATTTTTTAGATTTGGTCGGAAACAGATACTAGGTTCTTAGTTTAATATTGCACATGTCCAAAACCAATGTGGCATAGAGGGCTGACATTTTGTCTCATACAAGGGGTTTTAAGTACCTTTTATTCTAAACTGAGTCATATAGTCTGGTCCTCTCACACATCACGTCTGTGTGTACCTACCGTGAGGCTCCAGTTGACGTGGGGCACCTTGGTGTGCAGGTTGAGGCAGAAGATGAGGAGGAGGACTCCGGTCACCACGAAGCAACTGCAGCTGACAAACTCGAAGAAGTAGACCCCCCCGCAGGGAGAACACATCATGATAGTCTCTATGCAGATGAATCCAATCAGTGATAGGACCTGAGGTGAAGAAGAAAAGTAGAAGGGCATGTTAAGTATTCTGTTTATTGCGTTTTTTAAATGTCAGTCTCTCTTAATGCCTGTTATATCAGTCAAACCTTTTGCATCGATTTGTATTAATGGTATCTGGATATATCGTCGTCAGAGCTAAGTCATCCTCGGAACTACAATATGGCAAAAAAGTAAAAAGTAAATGCTTCTTGGTAAAAGTGCTCCTCGGCATGTAGGTCAAACCATTTTTCTTTAACTTTATGAGTCTATTTGTGCTGAAATTCCAAGGTTTCCAGATGATGAAGTGATTGTCCTATGAATAGACCGGAGGCCATAAGCCCATCTCAAGAGTCCCAGTCCTGGCAGCCTGTGAAGATGCCTCCCTCCGGCCAATAGCCATCAACAAACCACAGTATGGGAAGAATTCTGCTATTTAGGTGTTCCTCTTGCCATCCAGACCCCGAAAAAAACCACACACAGATTACCGATTGGCTTGGAGCGGTCTAAAAACCAGAGACATAACAGAACCAGGAGAAACTCACTGAGAGTAATCACTGACCTGACGCTGCTGAATTCAAACCAGTTTAGACCAGATCTGCTTGGTCTTTTGTCTTATCTGTGTTTATCTTTCCTTTAGCATTAGAGTAATTTCATGCAAAGCAAGTCTTACAGTAATGTCTGATTTAAACTGCCGCATACAAAAAACAAAATGCTGGTAACAGTCTAAAAAAAAAAGGAAAAAGGAAGTATATCAATCATTTGGTAGAAACACACTTTCTCTAAAGACAGACGGAACAATCTGACAGGTATGTGTTACAGTTCCTGTTAAGCCAAGAGCTAATCTTTTCAATAAACTGCTGTAGTCATTTCATATATATATGTATATTCATATATATATGTATATTATGTTAAAATGAATAAGAACCCCAGGCTGAAGTGAGGGACTTTTATATTATGCGAAGGCTCTTACTCCAGGCAGCTTTACGCTTGGTTAAGCTCCATTTACAAAGCTTCAAGACCCACAAATATATAAACCAGAGTTCCAACCTCTTTGAAATACATTTCCTACGTTTCATCAGGGACACAAAGTCAAGGGAATTATGCAGGTATGGGTTTAGGGATGCCATCAGGTTATTTCAAGAATTTCAGGGGGCAGTGAGAGAAAAAAGACTTGAGAGAGAGATGGTCACATGGCTGTTATATGTGGGAGGTAAAATACATGGGAATAGGGGAGAGCAACAGCAATGTATAAAAGCAACATGTCAGATGACACAGAAAGGATGGAGGAATAACTGAGAATCGGGAAGGATCAGCACTCGGATTAAAACGATGCAATGCACCAAGTGTTTCAAATAAATGTATAAACGGAACACCTTACTCCAAAAACCAAGTTCATACAGGACAGAACGATATGCATTGTAAAAATGCACACATAAATAGATGGCTCCAACATAAGCCTGGTCAAAAAATAATCTTTAAAGCCTTAGAAATGTTTTTCATCTGAACAAAAATGGCTTCACAATAGTAGTGATTCAAACACACACAGACAAGCACACACAGCATTGGTCTATATACTCTCCATGCAAAGCTTTGTTCTGAGCTGCTTTTGACATGGAAATGAAATGAGAGCTGTCACACTGCTTAGATCTGTATACGTGTGTGTTGACTCTCATTTAGAAGATGTAGGAAGTGCAATGATTTGCAAATACTGTGCCTTGTATTTAGAGACTGGTCATACGTCATAAAGTGTATCTATGAAAAGTTGAAATCCTGACTTAAAATCCAAACAATGAGATGGTTTGTGAAACTCAATATAGATTTGTCTGAATCCCCACAGCTAGTTGCATCTCATTGCTTCACAGAATAAATGTATTTGAGCACAAACCCAAACAGTCTCATTAGCAGAAACCCCCTCCTCCCCTCCCTGAGCTCTCAGCAGCTCAATAGACAGCCCTATTTATCTGTCTTAATGAGCAGTGTGTACTGTTTCTGACAGACAAACTGTTGTGTGCTGACTGCTACTGGTGACCTGTCAGTGGAGGACTCTCCTGTTTGTGATAGACTCTTCATCCATTCTTTCAAATATCTGGCTCTGCCACAGAGAAACCTAAAGATAGTAATACATGTACACGACATGTCCTGCCATTACCAGAAATACACTAAAGACAATAGACAGCAAATCCACTGGGCGGGCCACCATTAAGACAAAAGCTTTATTTTGTACAGCTGCTGCAGCGTCATTAGATCGTGTAGTTAGATAGTAACACATCCAAAAAGGTTACACCCAAACAGGGGTGGAGGGCTGCATGGGTTGAGGGGGTGAGGTCATGTCTGTTGAAGTAAGCCGATTGCTTTCCCCAAGTCCCTGTGCAGCAGGTGTCAGGCAGCCTGGGGGGGAGGCAGGGGATGGCAAAGCACCACACTGGATAATCCTGTAGGTAATGATTTTATGTCAACATTCTACACAACCTGTTTATTGCACATGGATAAGTGCACAATGAACAGCACATCAACCCTCTTTCTCCCACATGTACACAAATCCTTATAAAAAATGTAATGCATTATTATTATTAAATCCTTATCTAAAGGATTATGCACATTATTAGTTGCATTAGAGGGCCTCTTGAACTCAGATCCCCTTCTTACACGCCATCTGTTCTGGGCAGAAATCTAAAGGGTGAGTAAAAGAAGCGTCGCTGCGAAGAATATGCAAAAGCATATGGTGCTCTCCAAGTCTAAGGGACCTCATGCACACAAAATTACAACAAATGTAGAATATACCAGCAGCAGCCCACAGTGTATGTGATGGAAAATGTGGCCTGAATGCAGATTATATTTCACCCCAGAGGATAAGGAAAGTATGTTGTGTGAGAGTGTGTGTGTGTGTGTGTGTGTGTGTGTGTGTGTGTGTGTGTGTGTGTGTGTGTGTGTGTGTGTGTGTGTGTGTGTGTGTGTGTGTGTGTGTGTGTAGTCAATGCATGCATGTTTCCCACATGCATTCACAATGTTCTTGTAGTCTTTATGTCTCCCATCAAGCTCAGAATAAGTAATGTTTCAAACAGAAGAGAAAGTAGCATATGGCGTCCCTCTCTCTCTCAGAGCAGGAAGTGCTCACTGACATTTCGGAGCATCTGGTAACTTCATTACACAACATCCACAGATCCAGAAAAAAACCACCTTAGCATACTATTGTTCTACGACTTGTTAGAATAGGAAAATGTGGGTTCGAATACCATCACGAGTGAACTGTTATTCATCCTGAGGGCATGGGGCTTGTTGAGAAACAAAGAAGGTTTGACTGGTGTGCTGTCAGGCCTACAAGGTATCAGGTTCCAGTTAGTGTAGAGGAGCAGGAGCCGAATATCAGTTGGTCTTTATTGACCCAGTCACAGCAGGGAGACATTGCCAAACCTGTTGGCAGGATTGACACACCTTGCTCAGGTTACATCCTACAGGGGGTTATTTCTGACCAGGACGGGGTCAGCAGCAGCAGCAGCAGCAGCCTGCCTGTCCATTCACTCAAGAAATGACTGGCTCTATAAAAAGCATGTGCAAATGCATTTGAGTGCTCTGTCTGGAGAGAAGCAACTACACAGCTCTATTAGCACTAAGCACCTTGGACTGTTCATAGGGATACTGAATTTCTCAGTAAACACGGGTCAGTGCAAAGGTCTTCTTTAGTGCAACAAGGCTAGGTGTAAGGTAATATAATACTCTTTTGCGTGCCAAACTCATAAGTAAGTGTATATTGCCAAAGGGGTGTTTAAGGGGCCCACTAACATTTGTGTGAGCTTTCCATATATAACACGTATTTCATACAACAGGATTTCCTATCACTCCATATTTACAATGTGTGTGCATTGATGCTAATCATTACTCCATCCAGGTAACTTATTTCTGTTGGGATCATCTATTAACAATACACAACTACTGCTTTTTCAGCCAAGGAGTAACTTTCCGTTTCCACAGTGATCTGAATAACAGACACAAAACCTCCTTTGCAGTGTTTCCATATAGAGCATACACTGTCCTACATCAGACATGTAAAGACCATCAAATGCAGTTAGCCTTGCATTGTCATCAACATTATCGTGTAGCCTTAGCTAGCACAGAGCTACACTTTTAGAGGACAGAACGATACAAATAAATGCTGATTAAGCTATTACAGTTTGGCAGCAAGCCAAGTTGTAGGCCTCTCCTAAGGTACTGAATGTAAACTTGGATGACTTTCAATTGTACTGTCCTTGTCGGTGAAGGACATAAGACGACTAGCTTTTTCTGGAAATACAGTATCAGCCCTGAACAAACTGTTCAAGTACAAACAGTAGATTAGTAATGAGAACTAAGATAATGTATTACACTTGTATATAACTTAGATGCACCAAGGCTTTTATATGTTACTGCAAATACAATATAACTGCAACTTTTTGTGTTATAGTGTAGCATCTACTTTCAACTGGCGTTAGTGCTTTTGCAATATTGTGAGCAGATTCCAATCATTATATTATCCACATGAAGGAAAGGCTCACTGGGAAGTCTGTTATTGAACCCATTGTCACATTATGGCAAGTACTATAACATCAGATAAAGACTGTTATTTATTTACTTATTTTGTTAAATGAAAAAGGGTTGGAAGAAAGCATTTTTTTATGTTTTGGGATGTGTCAGTCGTGAAATGCAGGTATTAAATTAATACAAGTAATAGAACATTTAAATATAGCCAGCCCTATACCTTTGGGCTCATAGATCTCTGATGTTGCATTAGAAAAATCATGAATGCTACGATATAAATCATCATGTTCATATACAGCAGGCATCAGCACACGTGTGCACATGTATTCTAAGAATTATACTTATTACAAATGTTTTCATCTGTAGTTAGTTAGCCTCTGCAACAAAAGGAATGATATTTAATGTATTCTTGGAGAGCCAAGTCAAAGATAGTATGTTATCAATCTCTGGTAAAATACTGTGAATATGAATCTTCTAGTTCTCCCTGCTCCAAACTCCTACACTGATGACAGATGGCTTCTTATCCTCGCCTCCCACGTACACAGAGGTAAACATCACAGGTGTGTGCAACAGGCTGATTGTTCTGCTGTAGGACCAGTGGGAGACCCAGACGCCCACAAGCTGAAAATATTGTTTTCATTTTCAAAAGCTTTAAAAGTGAAGCAGAGAAGCCATAACTCTGCAGCTTATCTTCCAACAGTTTGGACTTCTAGTTTGCTTGTGCTATCCACAAACATTGTTAGAGGTAATTGCTAGTTTCCTCAACTCCATGGCTTTTCCTGTTGTGGACCCACATCATGTGCATGAGTGTGCAGGCCTGTCTGCGTTTTTTGGCACCAGAAGAAGAGAAATGGCTCTGGCTCGATAGATATTTCCTCCTCTGGTGAATTGTCAGAGATTTGGGAGCCTTCATTTTTGCTTTGTTGCTGCCTTTGTCCCAGTTCAGACATCTGGTTTAGGTGTATTGGTTTAATATAACGCTGGAAATAGGTTATTTTTTACCAATACATACCAACAGAAATGATGATAACCGTTTTTTTTCTAAGATCAATTCATATCAGGACACAATAAAATACTATCACTGGGGCATTGTTGAGTGGGAAAGCAATGGTTAAACACATTTAAGGACTTTGCAGCATTGGAATAGCAGCAATGCATTCCAATAAAGAAGTGATTTACATTAAAACCAAAGGTTGCCAAGTCCCTAATAAACACAATTATGTCACAATAGACAAAGTATCACGAGACAGACACTATGAAATCACTAGTAAGGCACTGTGGGGGGAACCATTGAAATACTGTAAACATGTTGTTGAAGCCAATGAGCATCCTTCAGAATAAGAGTCTACCGGAAACAAACAACGTTTAGCAAGGTGTGCAAAGCGTTACTAGATCGAGAAGGGTAATCCGTAGAGAATTCAAGCTCATATTTAAGCGTAATGGGGTCGTCATAACTACTCATGAAACCTGACTGTCCACTATAAATTATGTGATACAGGTTAAACAAACCAAGACCTGTGGAGCAACTTTTAGTTGAATTACAATTTTGAGTTTACTATTTCAGGTAAACTGTCTGTAAGTATGAGTGTTAAAACATACTGCATTAAAGACATTGCTTTGAGGAAAACAGTACTTTCCCTGAAGGTACGTTTGCCATATTTTAGTGGCCACTAACATATGGCCAACGTACCTTCAGCCGGCTGCTTAGTTGATGTTCTCCAACAATGGTGCGTCATAGTTTGTGTTACTAACTTCAATGAGGCTGTACATCTTTCAATGTTACAGTAATTTAGCGTCGTTCTCACACTTACCACTTCAACCACCTTTAAAATCCCAAAGTATGACTTCAGGTACTCCATGTCGCACCTTATCCCCCCCAGAACGTTCCTAGAGAGGACGGGCTCGGTGGTGGGCTGATACGGGCTGCTGGCCCCGGAGATCATGGAGGTGTTGGAGGCCTCGCCGTCAAAGCCCTCTGCATCCTCGGTGGTCCTCATGATGCAGGTCGGCAGGAGCTGGAATCTCGACAGGCAATGTTACCACATAAAACCCCACGCTGACAAACCGCCTGGATCCACCTCAAGACCGCAGGTTATGTTTCAGAAAGCACACTTTGTTCCATGCAGGTTCGAAGTGGATGGAGAAAACAAACCAGACCGTCCACTTTTCAGAGCCGCCCCACGGGGAAGCAGCCGCGGAGGGTGCTCTGCAATATCACGCGCAGAAATACCAGGCTGGGGTCCGTGGATGTGACCATGCGCTGATTCCTCCTGGGTACAATGTTGCGTCTCTCCAAAATAGCCGCACTTCTAACTATGTTAGGCGGGTCACTTGTTCGAGTCCCAGTGTCACTCCACCGTGTACGATTCTGGTTAGTTCAGCAGCATCGCATCGGGACACAAATGCCTACCGGGCTGTGTGACTCGTCTGAGCGACCGAAAAACATCCGACCATTTAGGGCCGGGAAGAACCGAGAGAGAAGCTTTGTGTTCTCTATTGTAAACTTATGCAAGTCCCTGCAGCAGCCTACAGTGAGGCTGCCTGTACGCCGCTTTCCTCACTATGGATGCGAGGCAAGCTTGTCTCCGCCCCTCTGAAAACTGCACATTCTTGTGTAGGCTCTGCGCCAGTTTTAAGTATTCCCTAACAGCCTGCAAAACGAATCCAGCCGGAACCACGCCGACAGGACGGAGCTATGCCGCTTTTCTTCTGGTTCTTGCACTGGTCCTTTCTCACCGTCAGTATACGCCTGCAGCTAGATCTGATAACAGTATGTCTATTCGCCTGAGGGTTGCAGTCAGAAAGCAGTATGGAGTTTTTACTGTCTTTAAGGAGCCTATGCCTACAATTATCCTGGAAAAGTTGGCTGTATTATCTTTCAAAGCCTATTGTTACTTTAAAACAAATCCTCAAATATCAAAGTATAAGAAACTAAATAGATGTTACTGTATTCTTCATCCAAATGAAAGAAAACAGCTCTAGCAAGAAATAGATGAATTGATTAACAGATGTGTGACAGCAAACATCCTGGATTTCTATCAGATGTCATGTCAAATAAACTTTCAGAATTCAGGGAAAGATCTCATTTTAAATTAAGTAAACTGTGTTTCGCTGCCCTCGTATGGAAGGCTGTGGTATTGATAGCTGTGTAGGTGATAATGGGCTAGAGATGCTGCATATCTGATACTTGAAATCCAACAGTACAGTTCCGTCTTAAAGTGGCCCTGCTGGGCGACAACAATGATTAAAGACTCTGATCTAATGTAAAACAGAAATGTGCAAACTGACCCTTACACTGTTGTTCTAGTAATTCCTCGGTCAATAAAATGTGCAATGTTGGCTTCAACGAGGGGACTTTGGAGTAGTATGATGAATATAAGCAGTTCAATTAAAAAAGGATGACTGGAATAAAAACTATGACTAAACAAGTTTGTTTAAATAAATCGTATTACAGAAATAATCTCTATAGGAGTCCCATCAGAAAGAGTATGATATTTAACATACACAGCACAATTCTGGTAGAATACATTATTACTGTAGTATAATTATGATATTTAGCAGCAAAGCGACAATAGGTCATTTGAATTTGTATTTGAAGACATTAAAAGTTCAATAGTAAACAATCTTGCATTTTTAGAAATGTACATTATCTTTCTGATGGAGCAACCGTCACCATAGTTTCCATTAATGACCTTTTTTTTTTTAGTGTGAGGGGTGGCGTTAGGGGTTGTCAGGTAATTAAAATCAATCACATCAACATACATTGTACAATTAAATGCAAAAATGTGAAGGTCCACCAAAGTTTGGATTCTTGGTTTTATTGAAGCCAGGGGTCTGATAAACATTTTCCTTATCTTTGTCGGCATAAGAAGCGAGAATCCACATGGCAGCGGAAAGGCTACAGAAATGTGTTAAAGTCATACAATCAAACTTCTAAATTAATTCAGGACACACAAATGCAGCCAGCCATGTGCTTACAATGTCTCGATATCCTGAATACAAAAAGGACTGGAAGCAGAAGCTCATTGTCTTATATAGATGTGGACTGACAATAGTGGTCGAAGGCAATTCAGTTAGCATGTGAGGAGGCAGACGTTTGAATACAAAAGTTAAAACAACTGTTCATTATTCAACTTTGGGAGAAACATAAAACCCTAATAAAGAGCGAGTACAACTTTGACACCAAGCAGCATGAGAGCACTTCTTTCTGCTTAGCTAAATGCCAAATTAAACAAGTGTGGCCATTTTATGAAGAAATGTCAGTGTAGTCAGTCAGGTTAGGATGGCATTTCAAATTATTCTAAACAGAAAGTGTCAAAGGGCAACACAAACACATTTTAAATAGGTTGTAAACATAAACAAGAGGTGATTCATGGGCAAAAAGGCATAGGTCAAACCTGAAAATGAATTGACATTTTGTTTTGGTTTATCTATTGCAAGATGCCCAAAATATGTCCCTATCACAGGTGTAATATCAATGATTTTAAAGGATTTATTATATTAAAAAAAGAAAATAATCACCAGTAGAAAGCAGTTATTCCATAGTAACCACAAGGGGCACCTTCCATAACTTAAGCAGCAAATGCAGATAAATAATGCAGTTTTACTCGGGAGATTAGCTTCTAGTTTAATTACTAAATATTCTAAAAGGGCAAAGCAAAAACAAAAGTGATATGCATTATTTATTTAACTGTAGGAATAGGGAAATGATACAAGTGTCCAAGGAAAAGTGCTTATTACATGTGGCCGTACTTCTCCTGGCTGTTATTAAATTGTGCTTCGGCCACAGGCTTGAACATTCCACAGTCACAAAAAAACAAAACAATAAAAGCTTAATTTTAATCAAAAATAAATCCAGAAAAGTTGTGTAGTATCATTTTAAATCAAATCATGCATAAAGTATACTGTACACCAGTATGGTCTTGTGGCAATTGCATTTGTAGACCAGTTTAGAGAATGTACCATAATCAACTGTCCATAATTATGGCATAGTATATTGAACAATGAAACCACGGGTATGGTTGAATGGAGTAAGGCATTTTCTACCATTACGATGTTATGAAAACAAGAATTCATATGCTGGTCTGAAGTTTAGGATTATAGGCAAGAGTGGGACGAGAAAGCATCCACTGGTTAATCTTAAGGACTATTACCAACTATAAAAGCAGAACAACTTGACTAAAATGCATCTTTGGTTCCACATCCCAATCTTTTTATAGCATATCCTCCTGGGACCCGAGGAAAAAAAGTGTCTTCCAATTTCCTTTTTTTTTGTGATTTCCTACCTACTTAGGGTTCAAAAAACATCTTGCAATTTAGACTTTTTTTAATTTTATTTTAAAATGTTCCAGTGGACATTTTCAATGGGCCAGGAGGAGCTGCACTCCTTTCAGTGTAGGCCAATGTAGACATAGTGCTCAATGTAGGCTTTCGATGAACACTATTCATAAGATTAAGTAGGGCCTTGCATACAGACTTAATGATGATTTTAATTAGATTATGGTGACCTGAAACCATAAATAGTTGTACAGATTATTTGATATGGTACAGTATAATCATTTTATATTAAAAAAAGAAAAAATGACAGGACACAGTTGAGCAACCCCTTAAGGACACACAAGTATTAGGAGCATTCCTGTGAAGGCAAGGTGGCCGTTGTGACAAACCGTTAGCTGTACAGTGAAGGCAAAGGTTGTTATTTTAAACAGGGCACTGAAGGAGACGGACAAACGGGTTTCACTACTGGGATGTGTTTCTACAGCTATTCCATGTGAAAACGGGGAATGTTTAACAGATATGCAAAGTACATGTACAGTGTGAATAAAACATGCGAACCCAAAGGAGGAGAGTGCTGTCAGACACTGTATGATACGATACGTCATTTTGATCACACCACAGCAATTCATTGTTTGTCTTTTGGCTGCAAAGCGAGTGGTTTCCACCACAGTGAGTGTTGTTGTGTGGTTCCTTCTAAATATGAGCAGCCTTTACAGTTTTCATTAAGGCATTCAACCTAATGCTCTATTGAATACCATCAAGTAGGCCACAGAAATCTAGTTTCTGAAAAATAACAGACCACAGGCTTATTGTACATTAACAAAAATGTAAAACGAAATAAATTATTTGGATGTCAAAAAATGGACAAAAACCTTTTAACCGATGGTGCTACAGTGCATTTCCTCTTACGAAGACAAGCATTACTACTATGAAACAAACAGCTAACTGTGCGAGGCACTTAGGAGTTATAGTAGGAAAGATGCCGCCTAACCCAATCCCCAAATATACACACCTGTAGCAAAATAAGTGGTTCCATCGCAACCTCTAAACTCATCAAATCCCATTCTCATTTAGCCAAAGAAGCTATTTTTAAAAATGTTGACAGAATTGCATTTTTATACAAAATCAAAGTTAACCTGAATAGATTTTTTTGTATATATATTTACAGAATCCTTCGAGATAATTAGGGAAAATTATATGATATGCTTTCAGCTATCTGGACTTGTCAAATTAGTGTCATGACGCCAGTGGCATTTTAACATGTTTTGCGATACGGACACATTTTTTCTTTAAACCGGTTAATGGTGCACAAAATAAAATAAAAAGGAGCTTTGTATAAATACATGAGTATCATATCCAATATGTTGTACATACATATGTTTGCAAGTATTCTAATATTTTTTCTAAATGTAAAGTTGAAATACCTTTCCAATCGTGACCAAATTCCTTCCATGAGATAAGCTGACCCAGAGGCCACATGACCGGTAGATTTCCACTCTTTAAACCCATGAGGAGAGTTAACCCCAGAAACTGGGGGGCCTGCAGCCCAGCGCATCGAGCTGGCTGCCTGGGGGTGTGCACACATTTCAATAAACCAACATCCCTCACAAAATTACATTTACAGTGGAAGAGAGGACAGAAATAAAGCCAAGCCTTTAGCGTGTAGCACCTGTAAGCAACAGCTTCGTCTCTGTTGTGTCTCTCTTCCCATCCCACCAGCACACCAACATATCTGATAGCATCTGAAACTCCTTTTGGTGAATCCACTGTGTGCTGACTGATATAGACATTGGGAATTTGGTCAATTTTTTATGCTCACATGTACATGTATAATTCCAGAGTATTAACGCAGCTGTTTTTGTTGCCTTCACGCTTCGTTCCCTGTCGGCGGCGGTACGTTGTTAGCTGAAACCACGGAGTCCTGTTTGCGAGTCATCCGGTCCAACTCCGCCTGGACGTCAGTCAAACCCGGCTTCTGCCCTTGGAAAAACAGGAGACAAAGTCCAAAAGTAATCTCCTGTAGTCTCTGTGTGTTTATTCAAAATGAACAGTTTTCTACAGGCAGTAAGCAGACAGATGAGGGTGGGATGGCGAGGCAGTCCCATGCTGGAGTGTGGCTGCTCGCTGCCACAGTTAACACTCATGCAAAACGTATCATCGGACAAAGGAAACATTCTCATGCGTTCCCCTTCCAGCTGGGTCAGAGAAATGTTACCACAGCTCAGCACTGGAAGTAGAGGTACATGTCAACGGAGAGATGAGTTATGCAATGGTTCCTTCAATGTTTTTACTGCGTAGTACATTCAGCCAGTATTTGACTTTGTTACATTTACCTGATGTAACAAAGTAAAAAAAATGAAGCTGGTTGACATGCGAAACAGCCGTGTTTACTCAAGCATAATAAATGAGTTGAGCAAGAGGTATGACATGGAGTGAGTGACATTAGTTGTATGGAGGACGTTTATGAGTGGAGGTTTGGTGCATACAGGCCTGTCACAAGTTTCCTCAGATGTTTAGTCAAACTTTTATTTTTCTATTGATTTAACTTTTCTCTCTCTTTCTCTCTCCCAGGCGTGATTTGAGATCTCAATACACAAGATGCTGTAGTAAACGTTTTTTTTAAATAAAGAACAACTGCTAACCTGTGAGGTAGAATGATTAAAAACAGTGAGGCTACTGTTTGACTGAGTTCAGAGGTGAGCATGCTGGAATAAGAGATGGTACCTGTTTTCTTGGCAGACCCTTGCACTCCAGCTCCAACGGCTCCACTTCCCGGGCTACCGGGGCTCCCTGGGGATCCGGTCTTTTTACTCAGCAGACTGTTGAAGAAGTTAGCGAGCACTCCCTCATTGGCCGCCCCCGCTGCAGGAGAAGCATAAAGCTTAAAATCCCTTCTGTAATATGGAAAACTTCCTTTTCTGTTCGGCATTGTCAAAAATTGCAATAGGAGTTTTTAAATAGGTTGAACACATATACTATACTTAATTATTGAGTTTTCAGTCACTCCTTCAACACGTACAATACTGAGAAAACCGGCTGATTATAAACAGACCGTTGTGCTTTAATGCTTAACATCTGATAATGTTATGATTCCAATCAGAGTTATCTTGAGTGAACTTTTTATTGAAATGGCTTAAAAGTTGTGTAGTATATGACACCCTCCATCTTAGGATCCTTGATTTGGAGAAGGAAGAAATTAAAAAAATTAAAAATGTTACAAAAAAGGGGAAGAAATTGTGTTGAAGTCACACCGCAATGCAAACCACAATAGGCAAGGGTTAAGAGACCTATATTAAATCCAGCTAAACCCAATGTAGCTGGAATGCACCAGCACCCTACTGCACGTAATGAAGGAGAGAAAGTAAATAATTCTGCTTTATGCTGAGCTCAGGAGGTGTGAAGGAATATGTTGTTATCATTTTAGTTGCTACCTCTTCAGACATAGGAGAGTAGAAAACAAGTGTGATCTAAAATGTTTTATCATTGTTATTCTTTTACGGGGGTCTTACAATTTGTTTCAAAACATGCACCCCATGAAAATCAAGAGAGCACTGGAGAGAAAACTAAGATTCTCAATAATCGTATATGAAGATTAATGAGCACTAGAGCTTCTACCTTTCATGTTGGGGTCTGGCTTTTTGACAGCAGCCATTGGTGAGCCACTGGACATGTTGGGTTGGCCGGCGCGGCCTGCAGGTCGGGGAGACCCCGAGGAGGTCCTGCCCGGAGACTCCTGCAACACACAAACCAGGACAGGACTGTGGTCAGAAACACAAGCGTGTCTGTCGAGGAGAAATCGGATTAAGTGGCAAGAGGAATAAATCCATCCACTACAGGGACTTTAAGACACTTACTGTTGCTCCTCTGGTTGGTGTGGCGGGCTGCTTCGATAACAAAGACTGTAGGGGAATAAAAGTAAACATCTTTATTCCGCCATGGTTAAACTAATACTTTCCATGCACAATCCATTTAAGGCAATATGCAAAAGGATTTACTAATTATAAAACATACATATTTATACCTAGGGATGGGTACTGAGCCCCGGTATTAAACGGGCCCCGGGGCTGAATTATTAAAGACCGTGGTACCGTTAATCTCCCACGTTAGCGGTCTTTTTATCGGTACAGGAGACATTTAAAAAATATGTCATATGTATTATTGCTACAAAAACATTATACCACAGTCTTAGTGTCGCCAAATCGTTTCTAAAATGCAAAAAGACAAAAAAAAGCGTCTATGGTGTATTTTCGATCTTTCCAATCCAGACGAGATCTCTCTCTCCCGTCTGTGTGCGAGGGGGCGGGGCAGTTTACACACACGCGGCTGCTACATTCAGCAACACACACACGGAGGAGATGGCGGAGAGAAGCGCTCCAAGGTGTGGTTAAACTTTACCCGTCTCGATGTGGACAATGCTCGTTGCCAAAAGTGCAATAAGAGTTTAGCATGTAAGGGCGGTAACACGAGCAATTTGTCTAAACATTTAGCAAAAGTGCTCCACATTCAGACGGAGGAATGCACCGGGTTCGACTGTCTTTCTAGTAGCTCTGTAGCCCCATCCACGAGTAACGTTTCTACGTCAGGTGTTATGTATGCTAGCAGCAACGCACTCCAAAAGAACCGATAAAAGTACCGTTAAAAGATCGGACCGATAAGCGGTATCGATAAAAGTAGTAGTACCGTTAATACCTTAACGATACCCATCCCTATTTATACCATTTATTCAAGATAATAGAATAATTCTTTAAAAACTTTCATTTAGATGTCTCTAACAGGGACATTCAGCAAAGATGCATTACATTACATTTTGTAGAGAAAACTAAAAGTGTAACTATTAAATAATTTTCTATCTTGCAAAACAAAAACCTCTGTTAAGTTTTTTTCTCTCCTTCCTGGTTTATTTGTGTACAAAATAGGAAGTGAAGGCAAAGTCAGGTGGAAGTATCACATATACATCAGCGAAATGTGCTTGTTCAGAATCAGTAAAAATGTACAAAAGGATTCTTGGGTCTACTTATTCACTGAATTGAAAACAATGTTTTTTTGTTCAGGCTACCATGTCTCATGTTTCACTTCTAAAGCACCTACACCATTTGGAAATATCAGTACTATGCTTTCCTGTTTAATCAGGGGAGTGAATTCTTCAATACACTGTCAAACTTGGCAGTCGCAGAGAGAACATATGAAATATTCAAGAGACACTGACACATACCTGTTGCTTCATTAGGAAAACCTGCTCATCCTCTGCATTAATCTCTTTGTCATGTACCAGCTGTAAACAAGAGCAAAGGAGAAAGCATGTTCTTATTCATTTAGCACTTTAGGTTGTGATTTCATACTCTAAAAGTTCACATTTAGTTTGATCTGCCATACCTTTCGAACTGGAGGCATTGTGATAAAATCTTCAAATGGATCGTCTGGTCTGACTGTTGTTAGGTTTTCATGCAAAATCGCAATTTTCTTCTCATTATCCCATCCACATGGACTGAAAGGAAAAAGAGACCGTTCAAAAAAGTGGACATAATGATCTGATTTCTGGTTTGGAGGATTTTTCTATTTGGTTTTGCGATGTCAGTGATAACAAAAGAAGAAGGAAAAATGGCTGTTGGCAAAAAATAAACATGATTAAGTTAAAAATACTGCTGGAAGTGCTACCCCCGCGACCCGACCACGGATAAGCGGAAGAGGATGGATGGAAGTTAAAAATAAAATAGCTTTACTCACATGAACACTGCATCCTTCTCTACCACTAAGGCTGGTGAGGTGAACTTGAAGTCATACATCTTATGCACTATATATTTGTAAAGCAGATCCAGGTTCTTCTCCTCTTTGACGGAAGTATAGATCAGGCCAGCTCCATCTGTTTACTTAAATTAAGGCTTGTTGGGTCAACGATGTAGATGGTCGATTCATTGATGACAATAAATAAAATAAAACCTCATGTGCAATATGAACAACATTTAGAACACTCAATCATATAGGTATCATGACATTTGTGATAGAAATGTAAACAATCGTGTATTGGAAGGATACACTGCAAGCAAAATCGCCTGACGTTGGACTGGATGAAATCAAAGTGCTCATCTCTGAAATCGTGCTCTTTCTCTAGAACGCCGACTGTGTCACACTTGAGGAAAAAGAGATACACATTTAATGACAGACAATGAAAAGTCAGGATGAAAAACATGAAGACTGCTCCCTACATCCTGAGCCCATTTTACAGTGTCCTTTGTTGTGATTCTAGATGGTATTCCTAAAAGTCCCCTAACTGACTAGGGGGGACGCAAGTGCAATGCACAAATTGATAAGCTTCGCCTCCAGTGTTGTTGTTTTTTTGCATAGAGTGAAACATCATTTCCATAGGAGGTTTTTCACAGCACAACAATTTTACAGACCAATCGTTTTTCTGTTGGTTTTGATATTAGTCTGCTTGGCGAGGATCATTTTGACAGCCTCTGAAAGTATAGTGGATGCAGAGGACAGAGACAGTTGATGGCGGAGGTAGGAGTTAGTGTGGTGTGTTGTCATAGGAACAAGGGGGAAAAACATGCCCTTGGGAGGCTCCAGGCAGAGATGATGTGTTGCTTTAGTGTTTATTGTCCTTCTGGTGAAGCTTCCATGATTAGTCTTGCCAGAAGTTGTGATGGTCAACAGACGATTGACAGCCCAAGTGAACTACTTTTGAACAGCAAACTATAGTCTTGAACTTTTTCTAAAGCTGAACATTTCTTCTCCGATGACAGCTAGATAGAAGCACCAGTGATAAAGAGCACATTCACCATGTCACGGCTAGCATGTGAAGCTCTGCTGACGGCTACAGGGTGTTTTTCAGCACTAGCATTTGGCTGGAGGGTTAACAGGCAAGTATAATGGCTGCTTTTTATTAGAGTTTGCTGCCTCACAAAGCACAACATAAAAAGCATGTATAAAAGGTCTGAGCCTGAATGTGCGCATCATGGAGGCCATTAAAGAACCCAGCAGAAGGAAACCAGCAGTAGGCACGGCTGTGATGGAGTTAAAAAGAGGCTTCCTGTGCCCGTTTGTCTCAGGCAGATCAGGGGAAAGTTGTGAGAGGTTCCTACAGGAACAGTCTAGAACTGCTTGGGCTACACATGTTTAAAAAAGCAGATCCAAGGGAGTAAGGGGAGTTTAGAGAAGCTATGAACCACAGCCACATGTGGGCTGAATGAGCTTCTGGAAAACCATTCAGCAACTAAGGAGTGAGCGGCAGGATGTTACTTAGGGGGTGGACCATGTGTTTCTCAGGCTTTTTATGAGGATATTGTGAATTAGGAGCTCTTTGAGGAACTGCTAAATGCAGTGGAAACAGAAGGCTCATTAGGGGGCAAAGATAGGACAAGTACAATTTCTTAAAACCAAATTAGCCAGATGTAAAGATTAAGGTAAATTGCACTTTTTAGGAAATGAAAATGGGTTAAACAATCTCATGCTTTTCGATAAACCAGTAAAGATTTGACATCACATTTGGAAAAACACCAAACACAAAACAACAGTGATGTTTTTGCATTAGGGTTTGTTGTTTTCTTTTGTAGCTAACGGAACAATTGTGTTGTACTGCATAGCCATGATTAAGTATTCCATTCGATTATCATTCTTTTGACTCTCTGGTGACAAGGATGTTTTATCCGTCAGAGAACTAGCAAATATCTTATCTCAGAGTGAAGTACCTCTAGAAATCTTTGATAGATTGGTAAAAACCTTGGAGCAACAACAAAACATTATTGTCTGTTGATAAGAGTCTATGGCTTCAAACATAAGACTTTTTGCATGTAGGACATATTTACCTTTGTGCAAACTATTAGCACTGGAATGCCCAGGTTGTGTGTGAGTGTGCTCTCTCCCAGTGGGAGCACAACGGCCTCGTCTTCCCCTGCTGTGGGGGCCCGTCTCTGTGGGGAGGACTGGGCGGCATCCTCTGGTTCTGTGTACTCTTGGAACGCTTTCACCACTAGCGGAGAGACGCAGGAAGCAAAATAAAGAATTTCATTAGTTATAAGTGAACACCACAACATAATAAACATTTCAAATTTTACCCAACATTTTTTTTATTTTTAGAAGGTCAAGTATTCATGAATAAAACATGTGACCAACAGTATTTATGAAGACTACAGTAAACCTGCCTCTGCTTCTCTTTCCTACACTGGCAGTCTAATAATAATGTTCACTTTGGTCATGTGAGCTCTCTCTGAAGTGTAGTGATCCAAAACACAGAATAACACTCTCAGGATCCTGGGCAAAAGTTGTTTAACTACCTATTTACGAACAATCGTAAGTACAAATAATCCAGGCATTAGCAACACATTGAGCAAGATTACTTATTCACACCTAATAGTCCGCTTCTCAGGTGCGCACCAGACCAGTTTGTTACAAACATTGTTTCATTTTTCAGAAGGTTCCGTTTGCGTTCAGGGCAAAACTCAAACGGACTATAAACTTTAAACACAAGTCATGTGCACGGACATGCTGTTCAACCATTGGTGAGACATTAAGGGGGTAAAAACGCAAATCCCGGCAATTTCTACCGGAGCCTCCGCCATGGAGCATCGGGACTTTCGGCAGGTTATTCTCATGCTGCTGTTAATCTGGAGATCCACAGACACTAGCGGCCCGTGCATATGATTATATAATCAGACAACGTCCGTTAAAAAACATTATAACACATATAATGAGAATTCTGCAGTAAGGAGGGGCGTTTCACCGACGACAGGTGTTCTTACTTTTATGTAGTTGACGGAGCATTTTTACTTTACACGACACTGTTCAACACTTCATTCTGCTTCACTCTTTAAATTAACAACCGCGGATGTCTTGAAAGACTCTTTCACTAAATATTTTTGAAGACATCCGCGTTCTTGTGACACGTAAATACTACGCTTCCTATGTTTTGGTGCGGACTGCGTTCGCACCAGCAATGAACCGCTCCAGAGTTCGCAAACAAGCGTTCTGAGACCACCTATTTTAGCGGACCAGAGTCCGGTTGTTTAGTTCACACCGACCCAAACGAACCGCACCAAGCGGCTAAGCGCACCAGGGTTCGATTCAACCGGACTATACAAGGCAGGTGTGAACGCACCCTTAGTCATTGCAGTAACAAACTATTCAAACACAAAAAAAAAACACAACAACATTAAGCTGAAAGTCTTGAAAGCTGTAAGAATTCTCCACTTGGTCTGTCTGTAGCCATCATCTGCACTTGACCTTCAGGGGAACCTTTGGTGTAGTTACAGAACCAGACATCCCCTGCTTTAATGAACAGTACTAATTGATGCGCTCCACTTCAAACTGTGGGCCTCATGCTGACACATTCTGTTACATTTCTAAAACCCAAGATGCACCAAACACTCTACAAATACTAATGTAATTATTACTCCGCAACATGAATGGCCCTTAACTGGCATATTAAAAATATTCCTGATCTTCATGAAGAAATAATTGATATAATCCAAATGTGAATACAAATAGCAAGTCATTAATGTTATAGGTCCTGTATTGTGTAGTGGACATGGACACAATCTCAAAAGTCACATAATAGACCTTTAGTAAAAAGAAAAACAGATACATACATGGCATCCTTTACTTTCCTGAAGTGGGAAGTTTGATTCTACAGCTGTCTAGACATTTAGAAAGCTATAGCATGAAGGGGAGGTGGAGGCAGGGAGGGGAGGAGACTGTAAGCAGGAAGCTCTGGCCTACTTCCTCAGGAGCTTTGGAAACGCAGTAGGGGTCAGCCAACAAAGCCAGATTGCCTTTTCGAGCCAACGTCTTAACTTTTAAACATGGAATTTAGTATTTAGGGCGAGGACTAATAGTACAAGCAATCTAAAGAGTAACTATCATTGGACACAGGATTAACACAAATCTAGTGCACATGCACAAATAGTTTGCTATTATGTACACTATTCAACATGCTGATTTATAACCATTCAAATTGATTACTAATGAAAATATCCTTCAGAGGGGTTTATACAGAAGACATCTGGACCTAATGTAAAAGAATATTGAATGGATGACTGCTGCAAAAATCTGAATTCGATCTAATCCTTTCCTGTGCAGTTTAAGCTTCACAGGGGGTCTGCTCGGCCAAGACATGGCATGCCAGAAAAATAGGAGTAGCTGCTAGATAAAAATAAACATCACTCAAACATTAACTGCCAGTCATTTATTATGGTGTTCTATCTTCACCACAACCGTGTCCGAGAAAGCTTAGCAATGAAATGTGTTTTAAATAAAATATGACTTGAGTATCTTGTATGGATGTTCGGATATGTTATATACAACATCAATCTCTCTTTAAGGCCTACAGGGGGCAAGTACATGATGATGTGTCTTAGTGGGACAAAGTCTGTCTAACTGTTATTTAAACAAAGGTGGGGTCAAAAAATGTTGGCAAACATAATCGACAACTGCTCAACGTTCCATAAATGTGTTATACAGTAACTCTTAAAGGGTCCTTTTTTAAATACCAAAAGAACATAACTGCAATAATTGAGAGCATGAAAAGGAATATTAGTTTGCTTGAATATGTTGTATAATATTTGTAGCTAAAGTTCAGCTAGAAATTAAATGTATATTTCCTGGATAACTAAATGTCAAATAAGCAAATTCGGTGTGTCTGGCTGTTGTAAAAAAAGCCTGACATGTACTCTTAATCTGTTTAGTAGTTAATGCTGCTTGGCTGATGGGTTGATTTTTAAAGCTGTCTGGTTACATCTTTCCTCTAATTTCAGAGAAGCAGAGTCAAAACAAAATACCAAAGTTGTTTGCTTAATGCCTGCACACCATTCCAAAATACTGTAGCTAAAGGTCTCTGTGACGTCACTACCACATCAGTCATAAAGCGACATATTTCTCATTTAAATGTGTGGTCCAGCAATAGTTTGAACAGGTAATTCAACTTGAGACGTTTCCAGCAGCCAGCCGACTAGAGTTACAGCAGAACGTCCGGCCCACACAATGAATTCAGACCCTCTCACTTTACGTCCCTTCCTCCTTCTCCCTGACGCTGCTGTTGAAGGGGAGGGAACCATGATGCAAGACGCCTGCAAGACTCGCTGGACAAAAGCCACTCACAGTCAATCTGTATTTGTCACTCAAATACCCATGTCTACAAATATGTAATCAGACGAGGTCTCACCAATCTGCTACTGACATCACGGCTGGACTGTTCAAAAATATCTTGCCAAAGAGAGGAAAGTAGGAGAAAGCCAAGACGAATTTGACAAAACAGTTTCAATGTTAAGACTTCAAGAAAAGATAATTAAAGAGTACACAACCCTACAATTACAACTGCAATATATGCTCTCACGAATATTTAATGAATACAAGTTACAGTGTATACATTTCAGGCAGTGTTTCCTTTCTACTGCTTGTTTATTCAATGCATTCATTCAGTCTTAACTCATATACCCACCATAACTTAAGTAATGCAGTAAAACAAGATAGAAATGTAGACACACTAAAAATCATTAACCATGTGCTAGTCATCACTTGGCAACTGGATATACTTTCTCTTTTAAACTTGCCAGCAGACTTGTAAACACATGTCACTGCTTGAGCATTTTATATATTCAGAACCTGTTCTGTAATATTAATTAAAAAATCATTAAATAATTATGCTTCTTTGGGATTAGTTCTTATAGACTTGTAAGAGCAGTACGGAATCTTTGGTGCCAAACAAGAACTCTGTTAAACCCTGCAGACTCAACTAACTTGCAAGCCCCTAAACACAAAAGAACTGTTCATAAGGGAGAGATGATGTTCTAAAATTAACAGGAGAACAACATCTGAATGCATCACACTCATTGATCTGCAGAACTCGCCTCTAGCCAAAACACACAGCTGAGGATCATGGGCCCCTCTGATGATGACCTAGAAACATCCATGACAATGTGTAATGTTACACAGTGCTCGTCTGGCAAGGTACTCAGCGACCACTTTCTTTTCCTTGAAGCCAGTCAGCAAGGAGACTGCATCTAATTATGTAAGACTAACAATGATTCCACCCTGGGATTCTTCAGGAATTCTTAAGAGCTTCTTCATTTAAACCCTCTTCAAATCTTACAATTAATCAAAGTCTAGGTGTGTCATATTTTCATTTTCGTCTCAGGTTTTTGCATATTGAGACACTAAAACCTAAAATTGACAACTTATATCAGTCTTAACCAACGGTCTGCTTAAACGTAAGTAAGACTGGTGTGGATGTATCCTCGTCGCTGCCATTCATTACATTTAACATAATGGTGATCGTTTCATCAATCAAATTGAATTCAATTATCACCTACATGTTTATTTTACATTGGTCAAATGCTCCACCAGTGAACAATCAATGTACATGATAAAGTGTACAATTTCTAAGGTAGGGCCGTACTATAAGAGAGTACGGCATAATCACTCATAGGTATATCAATTCAAACATTACTTACTGTTCTGCTCCATTTCTCTAATGTCCTCTGGTGGGATCTTGAGTTTGTCCACATGGTCACGTAGCACACTGGCCCATTTCTGCAAAGACTCCATAATGGTCCAGGGCCGTGACATGTCCGCAACAAACACAGCTAGACAGTTAGGTAGAGACTGAGGTGAGACAGCAAACTTGAGTAGGCCTTTGTGGTATAGGTCTCCATCCAGGATCCACACGCTACAGCGAGTAAGGTCTGCAAAGAAAAAGACAAAATACCAGTTTAATACAAGCAATACTATTATTGTTTTAAACTACAGTCATTTTGCAAAGACTACTGCTGTTAAACACACACAGGTAAAGATAAAACAGGTTAACTCACCATCTCTGTCCTCGTCATGGATATTTAGGTACAGATACTCCAGTCCTCTCCCTCTCTTGTTGTGATCAGTTCCTTGAAGTTTGGCCATAAGTGCTGTTTTTCCGGATCCATCTTCGCCTGTAAGATATGTCATTCATGTATTATGTTATCTGCCTTAAATACAATTACTAGCCTCATGTTTTATGAGGCTGGCACACGTTTTTCTGGTCAATAAATGTATTACTTAATATTTGAAAGTCACACGACCCTAACCGAGACATACTCTTTGTATATTGTGTTTATTTTGCTTTCCTTTCCAGAATGTGGCAAGAAACATAGCCAGGCCTGCAGACTATTTAATAAATCAGAAAAGTATTTATTTCCTATAATAAGCTTTTGTGTTTGCACTTGACAAACTCCAAACATTGCAGAAACATAGAATTTCACACATCTAGAACGAGTTGCACTTACCAAATAACAGGATATTTTTCCCTGATGGCAACTTTGAACTTGATGTAGTAGAAACTTCACTCAGAATTTCGGTCCTACAACAAAAAAAACAGAGTGTCCCGTTAGCTTGACAGCCAAGTGGCACAATGACAGCTACATATGTTGCTACCAAAACAGTTATAGATCAGCTAGCTATGTAACATAACTTAACTATTACTTGTACTGTTCAAGAAGATTATTCAACCGTTTTCAGCAAGAGTTAAGTCAGCCCTGTGTGTGTCCACGACAACACTTGAAAAAAAGCAGGAAATGATAAGTCATATCCACTGACCCGGCAACGTTACTTACAGTGTACAGATAAAAGTAGCTATGGATCTGAATATATGAAACATGTCAAGCCCAATAACGATACGAGCCTTTGTGACAAGCGTCGAGTAAAGCCAAGATATATTTCTGCAGAATTAAACTTCAGTTAGTCGGTTATACTTTCTATTAAGGTTCCTGTTAGCTTGTATCCTGCATAACATGAGCTGGTTTTAAGGTGTTGTCATGACATGAACTAGAAGTCTCTCAAACAAGCGAGACACTTGACTCGTTGATTCAATAACTTTGCCTGAAACTGTTAACTCGTCTAATGAACAATATTTGCTAACTACAATGTAGCAAATCGGCACTTTGCTGTAGTTAGCTGGGCTGCTAGCAGGAGTACAGTTGACCGCCCAGCGTCTTGCTAATGTTCCTGCTAACCGGGCCGGTGTCTGGTTGTTAGCAACAGTCAGTGACAAAGCAGAACCAAAGCATTTGGTCTTTTCCGAGACGTGCCTCGGTAAACATGTAAGAGTAAAAGAGTAAAACAGAAAAACAGGAACTTGCCAAAGGTTTTGTCCTTCTTCATCTTCGTTGTTATTGTCGGCTGCGCCCGGGAGCTGTTTCTCCAGAACGGGAGCCATCTTCTCTTTCTACAACCACAAAGGCAAGGCCCTACTGCTGGGTCACCACTAGCACCGCCTTCATCCAAGTAACCGAGGGTAGGTTGCATTCATTCACTGTGACGCCGCGACGGGACATTTGGTGCACCTCTGCACTGCAGACCTGGCGTCCACGTAAGGTAGCTTTAAAGTTTGGTCTATATAACCATCCTTAAGTATTTTTCGTACACAATGGGATAACCATGTATGAAAAAAAGAAGATTGGACTATTCATTTGTGGTTCAAACGTGGTTCAAACCTATCAAGCACTTCTGGCCACATGCCAGTGAATGATGTCATGGCACTGATGGCAGGTTCTTTCTCTTTAACAGCTGATGAGAACAGAGTGTGATATCAACATTTGACTTGTGGCCAGAGTTTCAAAATGCTTAAAGCCTTAAAGTCTGTCAATGGGTATTATGTCAAGCTTTCTTAAAGGCTAATTTGGGTCATGTAATGGATCAAATAAAAGTTTTTAATGCCGACATCAGAGTTTCTAAAATGATTAATGATACAAATGCAAGGCCTGAGCCTCAATACCTGATACAAAAAACTGGAGTGACCTGAGCAATATCACCTTGGTGACACGTAGAGAGTGCAGAGAGTGCTACGGAGGAGTGGTAATGTGTCTTAATGGTATCCTGTTCCTTCTCTGTTCTCCTTTGCACTGTGTCACTCTCTATGTCATGTAGGCTGTGTTTACTGGAGGGCATGCTTTAGTTGGTGTTGTAGCTGAGATTCTTCCCGTTCCAATGATGTATGGTATGTATTGATTTGATACAAGCAAGTCAGTGTTGCATTGTGTACTTTCAGTATATGGTCCGGACCCACCGGTGGGCCCATCAAGTTCAGCATTCACTGCATTCACTGTGAGGAATATAAAATAAGACACTGATACTGTTTTCCTCATTGAACATTTAGAGAACAATTAATATTCAGGGGTCCTCTCCCTCAGGGGCCTCTTCCTGGTCTGTTGACTGTTGGTCAGACTCATAGTCTGGATCGCTGTTGTCTTCCATTTCTGAGACATCGTCCTTTATGTCTGGTTCAATCTCGTCTTCATCTGGTTCAAAACATTTGTCCAGAGCCTCTCTGACAGAAAATCGCCTAATCGGTCGCCTACTCATTGTGTCAATGAGTCAAATGTGAGCAAGGCACAAATATAACTGCATGAGAGACAGTAATGGAGGGGCATTTACTGCGAGAAAGTGAGAGGTTCCCGTAACTTAAAGTAAATTGTTTTGTCTGGAAGGTCTGGGGGGACATAAGCACAATAAATGTGTGTGTGTGTGTGTGTGTGTGTGTGTGTGTGTGTGTGTGTGGTGTGTGGTGTGTGTGTGTGTGTGTGTGTGTGTGTGTGTGTGTGTGTGTGTGTGTGTGTGTGTGTGTGTGTGTGTGTGTGTGTGTGTGTGTGTGTGTGTGTGTGTGTGTGTGTGTGTGTGTGTGTGCGTGTGCATGCATGTGTGTGTGTAGAGATGTTTTCCATCTGCAGGATGAACATAATATACTCATACACCATTAATTTTTTATGGCGGTCAATTCTGACCGAAAACATCATGGGTGTTTCACTGTTAAATAAATCTCAAAAAAATCAATGCAAGTGGTGTTTATCAATTGTATATGTTCAGAGGCCTAGTGTGGAGGATAACATAAGGTCTTGAGGCAATTGGATGAAAAACACAATATTTATGATAAAAAACAAAGTCACTCGGCCACTTTTGACCCGAAACGCAAGAGAAGGGTTAATCCACATTTGTAGGCCTACTTTCTCTAAGCCTAGTAGTGTTTACCACATGCAATAATAAGTAAGACATTGGGCTTTGAGGGGGTGTCATGGTTGCCCAGCAATCCAATAAACACATACCATAAGGGTATCCATAGATACAGTTAAAAACACGTGTCACTGATACAAGAACATGGCTACTATCTTGATTTGTAAAATGTACATTTCATTGAGTGTTGAAAATGTTTACAACTTTTATCCAAAAGGGTTGCCAGGTCAATAAATGAGTGTGCCAACCAGTGTGCCAACCCTCACAACATTTGCACTAGTGACACCATCTTGTCAAATGTTAAATCACCTCAGGCCTTTAACTCTAAAACCCGTTGTCACATCCATAAATAGTTTATTCTAAAACGTCTCTTGGTTAACGTACAACACAGGGGTCTTCAATGTTTGTACGGCCAAGCTCATCCCGAAAGAGAAACAGATGATACACTGCAAAAACAGCCCTTCCAAAAACAAGCAAAATATTCTTGAATCAAGTCAGATTTTCCTGTATCAAGCAAACAAATCTGCCAATGGGGTGAGCCAAATTTGCTTGGTTAGAATTCTTAAAACTAGAATTAGGGGGCGTGTGGTACAGTGGTTGAGCGTTGGTGTTCGGATCAGGGGGTCACAGGTTCAAACCCCACTGCAGTCAGCATGACGTTGTGTCCCTGGGCAAGACACTTCACCCCAAATTGCTCCTGTGGGGATTGCCCACAGTATTGACTGTAAAACCTGACAAGTTAATAGAACTCAAACGTTTTTTTGAAACTGATTACATCGACATTTTTGAGTACCTTAACTTAAATGTTTTAAGTTAAAGTATAATCTTATGAATTGAGTTCTATTTACTAGTATTTTTTAAGTGACACAAACATATTGTTTTAAGTTAAAGAAACATGGATATATTAAGTTATTTAAACTAATAATTGTTGTTAACACTGTACATATAAAGATCAAGTATCTTTAACTTAAACATTTTCATATCTCTTCAACTAGCTATTTTGTTAGCACAGTAGATATGAAAATCAGGTAGATTTAACTTAAATATGTTTATTATCTCTAAACCCCAATATGAATTAAAAATGTCAATTGAGTAGTACTCAAAACGGAATGTCGAATACTTAAAACGTTTGTTGAAACCGATTACATCGAAATTGTTAGTACCTGTAACTCAAAATCCCCAAGTTAACATTTTGACTAAACATTAAAAAGCACTTTAACACTGACAATTTAAATGCAAATTACTGTTTTATTAAGTGACACACACTTTACCAAACAATATATATAAATTATAGCAAATAACTAACTTTTAAATACAAAATAAATTAAACAGTGCTAAGGCCTTGACAAATATCCAGATATATTTTTTTAAATATAAAAGTATAAAATAATGTATGGGAAACAGTCCTTCAACTTGAAGCTGAACAGTAACACATTTTTCAATGAACAGATTTAAAGTGCAGGATGTAAACAGAGAACATTGTGTGTGTGTGTGTGTGTGTGTGTGTGTGTGTGTGTGTGTGTGTGTGTGTGTGTGTGTGTGTGTGTGTGTGTGTGTGTGTGTGTGTGTGTGTGTGTGTGTGGAATATGTATTGTAAGGTATCAAAATGTATGTGAAAATGTTTTCCATCCTTTTTTAACATTTACAAACAAACAAACTTGAACAGTAACACATATTACAATGCATAGATCAGATTTAAAGAATGTGTGTGTGTGTGGGGCACAAGGCCAGCGTCCAGCCACAAGGGAGTGTGGTGTGTGTATGTGTGTGTGGGGCACAACGCCAGCATCCAGCAACAAGGGAGCGTGGTGTGTGTGGGGCACAATGCCAGCATCCAGCCACAAGGGAGTGTGGTGTGTGTGTGGGGCACAATGCCAGCGTCCAGCCACAAGGGAGTGTGGTGTGTGTGGGGCACAATGCCAGCGTCCAGCCCCCCCCCCCCCCCCCCCCCCAACGCACCTACAGTGTAAGCCACCACAGTTTCGCTGCTGAGGCTCCACAAGCACCACTAGCTCCCCCCCCCCCCCCCCCCAAGCGTGTTACAGTTTCTCCACTGCAAGGCTTACCAGGTTGAAGAAGCCCTTTATCTGCCAGTTGCTTCAGTTTCAGCCTAAAGAGAAAAAACATTGAAGGTTAGCTAGGTTGCAAAGTTTTCACAAAATTATCAGAGAAACACTATTTTCGAGCATAAAATGGCGGCAGGCGGCGCGCTTTCTTCTTTTGTTACCGCATGGATGTCTGGGCATGTTTTATTAACTTAGAGGCATAGAGGATTTACGTTAATTTTATCCACTAACGTTGTGCCACAACCATGCGTTCTGCATATTTTGTAAAAGCAAGCTAACTTGAAACCCATTGTAAAATGAATAGTCTAGTATTTCAAGTTAGCTTGCTTTTACAAACATGCAGAACGCACAGTTATGGTAATTGTAGTGGATGAAATGAACGTAAATCCTCTATGCCTCTAAGTTAATAAAATATGACCATACATGCATGCAGTAACAAAAAAGAAAAAAAACTCCCGCCATTTGCGGTTCGAATTTTCCAGAGAACTTTTGCAACACAAACGTTCCGCTTTGAGATATAACTTAAAGCAATATAAAATACTGTCTTACAGGTTTAAATCATTTTTCAAGTGAGGCAGATATTAAATCTAGGCTAGCTAAGAAGAGCTCAAATCAAACTAACACACCATGCAACACAAAGAGCATTAGATGCAGAAATTAATAACAAATAATTTAAATACTGTGCAAAGGCAAGACGTAACTTACCAGAGTAGCGCGGTCAAATTCCGGCAGTGAGACTCGAAAGCAAGGTGGGCAAACTTCTGGAAGTTTGAGTGATTTCATCCAAAAGGAGCTATAATGGCGGACTCAAATGAACGAACGCATGGGTGACATGGGTGAGAGCAGTGAGGCACGTCGGGGGCGGAGCACATACGTGATGACGTCAGACAGATTCAGTAAGAACATTTGAGTACAATCCCCAATATGACCCAAAGTGGATGAATACTGTATACACAATATTACAAATCAGTTCATAGTCATCAGAAAATGTGCGGTGAAATAACTTTTATAAATATTTGGGTTAAAACAACCCATATTCTTCAAGAAGCTTGTACTTTTCGGTCTTACAGTGTATGTAAGTCACTTTGGATAAAAGCGTCTAACAAGTGACATGTAATGTAATGTAATTCAAATCTAGCTACTGAAAGACCGTAATGGGCCTTGATACTAGACAAAAATGTAAACACATTTTGCTTATTACAAGCAATGATTCCTGGATTATTTAAGAAAGAATAACTTAAAACTAGAGAATGCAATTCCTGAAGAAATTGCTAGGAATGCTTTTGCTGAAAAGCTAAACTGCTATGCTGAAATGTAATGTATAAGAAGAAAGTGAATAATTTAGATTGAAATGATACATGAACACTGGGGGCTTGAATGTGTGATGAGAGAAGCAAAGAAAGTAAAAAGGCTTGGAAAAGCAGCAGAATATTTGAACTGCAAACTTTTGAACTAACTTGATGGTGAATGATCTGTCGCCCTGCCAACGACATTTGATGACATCCCATAATACGCTTAGATGCATTGATGGCTGCATCGTTACCAAACCTGTGAATTTTTGGGCCAGTTGGAGCATTTTCACTAAAGTTATGACGAGCATTGTGTTGCCATGGCAACGGCATTTGAATAAATCTCAAAACTGTCCCGTATATGTCTTCACAGCTGGACTGTTAGCACACATGTGAAGTTTGAGCACTTTTTGAACATTTTCATAGGAGTTATAGCGACATCGTCTTGTATGGCGAGGGATGCGTTTCCATGGAAACGGCATATGATGAAACCCCATAATTGACGTAGAGCTGTTGAGGGCTGGACCGTTAACCATTATCTGAAGTATGGTGCTGTTTTGACCCTTTTCATAGGCGTTACGACAACATTGTGTTTAAGGCGAGGGATGCGTTTCCATGGAAACGGCATATGGTGAGAAGTCAGATTTGACATAGAGCTGTTGAGGCATGGAGAGGTGAAATACAGGTGAAGATTGTGGGACGACCGGACCGTGTCCATTGGAGTTACAGCGACATCGTGTTTTATGGCGAGGGACCATGGAAACGGCATATGATGACACCCCATAATTGACGTAGAGCTGAGGGCAGGACCATTAACCATTATCTGAAGTCTTCTGCTCTGAGCTTGTCAGTTGGAGTTATGACATCATCGTGTTCCATGACACAGGTGTTTATATTTGAGCTAATGACGTGTCCAGAGATCAAAGGTTTCGATGGTGATCAAATAAATGTGGCAAAGGCTCAAATTTGTTGAACAACACATTTGTTACAGGTTTGTTAATTGACCAAAACATATGAACAGTTGGAAGATTGAAAATGGGATTATTATTAGGATTATTTGTAGGTCATTGATTGAAAAGTACAATAATTAAGAAAGATGTGAACATTGAAGTTTCTATTTTTAGAAAAGCTGACACTGTAGTGTAGTGCATCGCTGGTTTTAAAAGTGATTTATAAGAGTCATCTATAAAGATGTGCAATACTTAATATGTTTATAAAGATCCTCTGAGTGTGTGTCATTAGTTAGCTGATAAAATGTTAGGAATAAATACCTTGACATATTGACTACAAGAGCTTGAATCAAACAAGCAACCTTTTATTTGAAAGACTAACTGACATAGCAACAGTCACACGTGGTATATAAGTAGTGTGGCTGAGTACTTTAAAGGGTTCATAAATAGAGGGGACTTGAATGTGAAATAAGAACAAGAAAATAAAAGTCTAAATGCATGAAAAAGCAGCAGAATATTTCAACTGAAAACTTTAGAACTAAAAGTATACGTCACTAATAATGTCTAAAATATGTGGAACATGTTGAAGTCAGTATGAAGTCTCCATTAGACGGAAACGAATAGGCTGAGACAGTCTGTTAAACTCCAGTGACCACGTCATTAGTCTGCTGCTCTAATTATGTCAATTGGAGTTATGACATCATCGTGTTCCATGACACTGGTGTTTATATTTGAGCTAACGACGTGTCCAGAGATCAAAGGTTTCCATGGTGATCATTGAGAGGAGAGCATTTTCATTGTTCTGAATGAGAGATAAACCTGTTACATGTGAACGTTTTGTTGAAGAACCGTAACAGATATCGGTGACATTTCAAAGCGTGAAGCATGTCAAGGAACTTGAGCATCTGAAGTGTACTTTTTGTGTACTTTCGGGTTAATAATGTGGCTTTTTGGCAGATTAACAAAAGGTGTGTCGCTGCTGTGGTGGGGAAAGGTGAGGCTGAATTTACAATGGAGTTTAATGGAGACATGTTGAACATTTTTGTCACTTCATGCCCTCAAGAGGCATTTTGTTTAATTATTTTTGCTTAATTTTTTTATCTTACAAGCTACGAGATGTTTTCCTACGTTTGCCATGATAAATTATGTCTCAGGAATGTAGGGTTTGGGAATTATGGCAGGTTTAAAAGAAAATATGAAGTCAAAATTAAATCTGTCCACTCCACTCTGTGACATCACGCATATTACGGAATAATAAAGAATTTCGTGCGTAGCATAGCAGATAGTGGGAATGCTGTGTCAGCATTCCCACTAAATGAGTGTTTTGGTTGAGTTGACAAAGAATGTATTTCTTAAATTAAGATTTATAGTTAGCAAAAAAAGCTTACAATAAGAATCATTGGCTTTAATTGACACAATATATTAGTGACTTTGTCTTAATCTTAGAATGTAAATCTAAAATTAAGTTTACAAATCAGCAAACAAAGCTTACAATAAGAATTAAATTCTTGAATTGGCATAATATATTACATTACATTACATGTTACTTGTTACTTGTTAGACGATTTTATCCAAAGCAACTTAGATACTCAATACTGTGGGCGATCCCCACAGGAGCAATTTGGGGTGAAGTGTCTTGCCCAGGGACACAACGACATGCTGACTGCAGTGGGGTTTTAACTGCCACTGCGCCACACGCCTCTATATCGCATTTGTCTTAAATTAAGACAGCAGAAACATTCTTATATTTAGACTTTTTTTTTTTCAAACATGAACACATTTAACAACATTGCGTGGTCATTTTAAACTGTTTTCAATTTTGATCAATGAGTGCCGTGCAATACCTCTAGTATGTTTGGTGTGTGTGTGTGTGTGTGTGTGTGTGTGTGTGTGTGTATACCACAACACAGTTGTCTCAATGGCAATGTGAAAAGTGAATAGACAGCTCTCGACAATGAATATATATATATATATGAAATGTAATATTGGTGTCATTTCATCAGATTCTTAAATTGAGAAGTTTTTTGATGGTTTATTTCTTAAAATAAGAAAAAATAAATCTGTTCCATGACGGGAATTTATGCAAACCAATGCTGTAACTGATTAATTCTAGCTCAATATAAGATAGCATTTTTTAATAAGAAAAAGTAAGATGTATTTTCTCAAAGTAAGAATACTTTTGTTAAGCAAAACATTCTTAACAAGATAATTTGACTTAAGAATTGTTTCCCAGAAACAAGTTTTGTTTACTTTCTTAAAATTCCTTTTTTGCAGTGTACATACATGTATAAAACTCGGCCTACAATAATGTATAGGACAGCCTTAAGTGCAATGTTTAAACATATGGGACCTTGTGATGGTACCTATAATACTTAGCTATTCAAATAATAAAATAAAGCAGTAAATAAATAAATAGGTGCCACACATTTATTTAGGAGGTTAACTATCTCACATGATTGCAGGATTCATGTTCAATATTGTAGTTATTTTTTTACGATGGGTCGATTTATCTTTGGCAATATAATGCATTAATCAGGTTAATGTTATTCATATTTGCAGGCATATTTGATTTATAATATTTCTTATAACAACTTTTAAAAATATGATCAGACAAACACTGCCTGCCATCACTCCAGTAACTCATGGGGATCATTGACCCTCGCTTGTAGACCTTTCATCTAATAGATATAAATTGAATGAACGATTTGGAAACCTAAATAAATGTGGTCATAATTCAAATCCAATTTTCATCAACCTTGAACATCTCAGAAATAGTATTTGTTGATATTAATTTGTATTAAGATTGTTTAGTACTATTGTTGTAAAATAGAAAATATCCAGTAGAGGGTGCTATTCCTGTTTTTTTTTTTAACTAACTATGTGGGAATCATCATATTATTTGAAATGGCATCATATTCATAAAGAAACCTTCACATTAGTTTTCTTCATATCAATTTGTATTTAACCTTGAATTCCACACTTCTCACAAGTTTGGAAAGTTAAAAACAATGTATATTTTATTGAATGACTGGTGAATTGGCTGTACACTTTTAAGTGAAATATCAAACTTTAAAATGTTTCAATCACAATCAATATTATGAACCTGTCCAGTGTGTACGTTTTTGTTCCATTCCTTCACTGAGTACTTAGCATGTCGGAGCAACAAACACCTTTTTCTTTTTCCTCAACCTCCTCAGTCTTTGGGTCAGCCCAGGCCAAATGCTTCAGGACTTGCAGACAGATAAGCCCTGGACATTTTATGAAACTCTGGGGGGTTTCTAAGACTTACCCATGTCTGTGAGACCTCTGTCTATGGAGCAGCGTGGTTGGCTGGAGTGGTGGTTATACTCATGGGAATGCATTCCAGAAGTTTTGCTCAATGTGAAACCGAGCCTTTGCTGCCCCTTTGTCTCTGTTTATCTCTGCTGCCTGCAAGGGGAACAAGCAAACTTTGTGGTGCAAAACATAGAAAGCAGAGCATTGTTATAACGTTCATAACCAATATAACGTGATCAACTAGTATTCATGACAGTCATTTCTATTGGTTTTTATTTTGTAAAAAAATATGTTCTCAAACAAATGTGTTTTTGTTGTGACATGCCTTGATTGAATCAGCAATATTTCAATTGTAATTGACAGAGAGTGTCACACTGTTTTATTGGCTTTCCACCAATGCTCTATCTTTACTGTATATTGTCTAACTTGCACATTTAAAACATGTTCAGCTTGTATCATAATTTATTAATGCACAAAAAGGTTAATCAGAAGATGCTGTGTTGTGCTATGTGCTCTTGTCAACAGAAGGGGGTGCTGTCAACTCAATACAACTGTCTGTTTGGCGTGGTCTCTCTAAAACACAGTGATACATTGTATTTATTGAAAGGTCCCTGAGGAAAAACACCAATCGCGAAGAAGGGAAAATAAAATAAAAAATGCTTGTTAAACTGCCAAAAGCACTTGGTTCCCACAGGGAATATGTTGTTAAAACATAAAAAAAAAATATATATATATAATGCAACATATTTGCCCATTCCTTTATTTACATGTCCTGATACACATCCACTCCTTTAATTACTTTAGGTTATACATAAGCTAGAGAGTATGTCAAGTAGCCACTATTTATTTAATTGATTTTAAAATATTTTTTAAAATCTCCCCACATGCCCAAACCAGGACAAACAAACCTGTTTGGCTGCTTTAGCCCTTCTTTTGATTAAATACCAGGTTGGTGAGTTTTGAGTGATGTAATCAGATCTTCAGCCCCATTGTTGTGTAATTGGTGATGTATTTCTTCTAGTTTCACTGAGAGGTACTGTTAAGAACGTGTAAGAGAACGTGTTTGTGTGAACTATCAGGGAAAGACCCAATCTTGCCTTTCTTTTTCACATAAGGCTATGCAAATGGTAACAATGGAACTGTTGATGGAATTATTGAGATACTTTATACCAGATTATAATTTGCATTGTTGGAGAAAATTAAATGATCTTGATAGTTCTACCACAACTTTATTTGATGAATATATGGCATATATATCTTTATACTTGGTTTTAGATACCTCAACAGTGTGTCAGTGGCATGCTGCTCGGGTCAAATTGTTATATTAGACAACATGTTAACCTGGAAGGGTCAGTTGTTGAATTTCATTAAGTTTCACCCCGGACCAACCTTGTCCCATTAACACATGGAAGGCAAATAGCAGATAAGGGCAATGCATTTGAATACTTTTGGTCCTCCTAACAAGAACATCCCATTCATTTGAAGCCAGGCATGGGTATGCACATACAATAAAAACGTTCTTATATTTATAATGCCACATGATTTATACGAGTTATTTAGAAGCCCATATTGATCCAAACATCAATTTCCATGTATCAGCAGATTACCCCAGATCATGCATAAAACACATTTTGCATCATGTAGATTCAATGAAGTGCTTTAAAAAAAAGAGTTTGGCTTATAATTTACCTAAAAAGCCTTTAATTGTGTTCTTCTTTGAATGATTACCATTCATGATGCAAGTGGGTGAGAATGCCAGAAACATCATTTTAAAACGAAAATCAAGGACTCAATGTGATTTCGTGTGAAGATCACTGTGTGTGTTTGTGCTGCACAAGTGGTTTTGCTAACATAATGTCTCTTATGAATAATTGATAATATGGTAGGGTAATACTGTGGGGAGGGGGCTAACATGCATTATTTTAGTTGTAGTATTTGTCAAAGCAAGAACAGAAGATAAATTGTCATTTTAATACTTGAAATTAGTGCCAGTCCGCTCATAATCACCCTCAGTGCGCATATGCATGTACACGACAGAGAAATATGCACGAAAGTGGGTGTGTGCGGGAGAGGAGGGGTTAAAGATGGGGAGGGTATAGATTGCAGCCGGAGCAGGAGAGGGGTTGGCTGGATTGTGATAGCGACAGATGTCTAGAAAACGGTGAGGGGGCACTCCTCAGTTACAACACAGTCCCAAGCTGCACCTCGGAGAGCAGGGGAGGAATCTGCAGCTGTCACTCCTAAGGTTTACCTCCATTATCACATCCACCCGGAGCCTGGAAAAGAAGACCAAGTGATCACTCTCTAGAAATACAGGTTGGTTTCATCCGAGCATTGATTAATTTTTCATTTTCAATTGCATCATGTATGGGGTTGGTAGGCTATGTTCTGTGGGTACAAATAAATCAAATAGGTGTAGAGAAGAAGAAAGAAAGATGGGCTGCAGCTTACCCATTGTTGCCTCTCTTTGCTTTTCTCCTTTTATGCAAATGTCTACATTTGAAGGCTGCGGACGATTTTTTTCGTCCGCAGCGGTCGAATTTGATTTAGTGCGTCTTCTTCTAGGCCAGGATTTTTTTTAAAAACTGCTGGGATAGAGGAAAGCGCAAAACAAAGTTATGAAGTTGCGATGCCTGTTAGTTATTATCGCTTCATTGTGGTAACATTGGTTTTCTTTTGCACGTCCGTGTGACCACATTTGCTCGTGAACAAAATGGGCAGAGCAGCTGAGAGAAGCAGCGGTGGGCGGGTTGAAATGGGGGATGGAGACCCCAATACAGCTTTTATCCCTCAAGTGTCCGTAGCCAGTGCAGTGTTTAGTGTATCCCCCCCCCCCCCTCCCCCTAGCGTTATATGGTTTTATATTTTATTGTATAGGACAGATTAGAAGTGTTTGCTGCCAATCTAATCAAATGACTTTTGTCAGAGAGTATCTGCTGGTGAGGAATCCCCATCCTTTGTTACCGGCCAGCACATGCTGCCGTACTAGCTGTCTTCTTTATCTTTCCAAAATGAACGCCGATATATTGCTGTGTGTGTACTGTAGATTTAATTTTCGTACTAACCAGGTAATTGGCTTAATTTAACTTGATTTGATGTCGAAATATCACGTTTTTTTCTCAAACTGTACATTGTGGCTTTGTCTGATTGGGAGGCCTACGATGATTTCTGGCGAATAAATTGGCATAATACAAATCGACCACATAAATAATGATAAGTTTATGGTATATATCCTAACGCCAAATAAGTCAGACGTTGCTGTAAAAGCACAAAATAACGTATTTTGATCACCACTGGCCTGTTCATTTTACTGTAAATGGGTGTAATGGAGCCTATCCCGTAGTGTATGGCGCATCCTGTCTTGATTGCTCCATTGCAGCACTATGGACAGTTCCCAGATTTTACGCACATTCTCTCCTCCAGTCATCTTTAACATATAATATGAAAAGCAACCTGTGTGAGATAACATGTCCAACTTGGAATAGGATTTGGCAAATAGAGATTACAATTATCAGATTTTCTACATTTTAAATAAATGTGTGGGCTAGTCTTTATTATTGAGAATCATGAGATGTTTAACAGCCTTCTCATATTTAAACCTGTTAATTTGTTCAGGGTCAGCTGATACACAGACAGTAAGATAAAGTTGAACTTCCAGTTCTCTTTTCTGTCACTGGAAGGAAGTTGCATTATGTTGCAATCACACACTCTTCCTCTACAGCCACAACAGGGTTTCACATTAACACAAAGGACTACATGTTTGCTTTATTCCCATAACATCTACTTTTTTAGATGTTTTACTTTTCAGCTTATCATCTTGAGAGAGAACAAGTTGTACATTTACATCATAGATGCCTAACTCAGAGTTGTGGGCTGATTTGGCACTGGGCCTTACCCACCATTCCTGAAAGGGTAGAGAGTCTGTGGAGTTGTCTGATCTCAGTAAGGTTCCCATGCATTTACACAGTTTTCTAGCCAAACAGTTTGGCAGAGAACGGTTTTCTAATTGAACTTCTAGTTAACCTCTAGACAATAGACTTCTTTCCATTGCCCTTTCTGACAGAACAGTGTATAGCTTTTTCATTTGGACTCACACTGCATTTTAGAATGTTTGACACAAAAACAATCCAGCTAATGTTTGCATTTGGTGTATACATTTCAACAACCTAACTAACTTATTATCCTCTTTGTGCTTTGGTGTTATATTAGATGTTCAATGTTTAGCATATGACCATGACAACTGGAAGATCCAGGTTTCAAACCAAGCCAGCTTGGGCATTTTTAAATCTTGTTTTATCTCTCATATTAAAATACACCTTCATCTGCTTGTTCCTAGGAGACACCATGGGAGGCAAACTAAGCAAGAAGAGGAAGGGATATGATGTGAGCGATCCCAATAAGGCAAAGGATGAGATTGCAGCAACAGTTACTGCAGCAGTCGAGACTGTAGCCCCAGCAATAGCTGATGTGACAGCTGAGGCAACCATTGTGGTGAAGGAAGCTGTGGTGTCAGCTCTGGCCGCAGTGACTGAAGCTTTAGAAGCTCCAGAAGAGCCCAAATCAGCTCCTCCAGAGGACCCAGCTACAGTAAAGGAACCCGTTCTAGTAGTAGAGGAACCAGCTGCGGCAGTCGAAGAACCAGCTGCAGTAGTACAAGAACCTGCTGTAGTAGTAGAGGAACCAGCGGTAGTAGTAGAGGAACCAGCTGTAGTAGAACCGGCTGCAGTTGTTGAAGAACCAGCAGCAGTACAACCAGCTGCAGTAGTAGTAGTAGAACCAGCTGCAGTAGTAGAAGAACCAGCTGCAGTAGTAGAGGAACCAGCTGCAGTAGTAGAGGAACCAGCTGCAGTAGTAGAAGAACCAGCTGCAGTAGTAGAAGAACCAGCTGCAGTTGTTGAAGAACCAGCTGCAGTAGTAGAGGAACCCGCTGCAGTAGTAGAAGAACTAGCAGCAGTAGAACCAGCTGCAGTTGTTGAAGAACCAGCTGCAGTAGTAGAGGAACCAGCTGCAGTAGTAGAAGAACCAGCTGCAGTAGTAGAAGAACCAGCTGCAGTAGTAGAAGAACCAGCTGCAGTAGTTGAAGAACCAGCTGCAGTAGTAGAAGTACCAGCTGCATTAGTTGAAGAACCAGCTGCAGTAGTAGAGGAACCAGCTGCAGTTGTTGAAAAACCAGCAGCAGTAGAACCAGCTGCAGCAGCAGAACCAGCTGCAGCAGCAGAACCAGCTGCAGCAGCAGAGGAGTCAGCCCCAGTAGTAGAGGAGCAAGCTCCAGTGGAGCTCCCAGCTCCAGCACCTGTCGAAGAACCTGCTGCAGCTGTAGTATCTGTGCCAGAGCCAGAGGTTGTTCCTGTCATCACAGAGGAAGCGCCCATCCCAGAGACTGTTACTGAGCCAGAAGCTGCTGTGAAGGAAGCAGTGGTACCTGCAGCTGTCCCTGAGCCAGTGGCCGAGGCTGCTGCAGTGCTAGAGCAAGTCCCAGAACCTGAGCCGGAGACCAAACCAGAGCCAGCACCAGGGCTGGAACAATTACCAGAGCAGGTGGTCGAAGCTGTGAAATCTGCAGCAGAGGAAAAAGTTGAAGAAGTTGAGCCAGAACCAATGGTTGCCACATCTGAGAATACTGAACTTGGGACTGTAGAAGCAGAAGCACCTACAGTCTTGGAGACTGCACCAGAAGAGGAATATGTTGCAGCTGAGCCCGCAGCAGCAGAACCTGTCCCTGAGATTGTCATCTCAGAGTCCATCTCTGTCAACCAACTTACTACTGAGTCCGAAGAGGTAGCTGAAGCCTCGGTGGAAGAGTTGCCTTGCCCAGAGCCTGAGGTAGAAAGCAAGATGGAAAATGGAGATATAGAGAGCCCTTCTGTTACAGATGTTGTGGCAGAAGTAGATGCCCTTCCAACTGTGAATGGAGAGTGCACAAATTATGCGGCGACACCGACAGAGGAATGTGTTAATGGTAATGAAAAGCCAGAGGAGACACAGATCAAGGAGCAGAGTGACTTTGAACTGAAAAAGGAGGTGAAGCTGAGTGGGGATGTCCAGGAAGTTCTCGACGCAGTGTCCGGCATGGCAGACGGTCTCTGCACTGAGGTCACCCAGGCAGTCTGAAAAAGAGGCCATCTTTTAAATCAATGTGAATTCAGTTTAATCCTCCCGAGAAAGCCATTAAGGTATCAAAAACACAGCTAGGCTTTCTGGATTGCTGTAACCACCGCAATTTCAATAGTGGTAACTCAGGCAAAAAGGATGTTTTCTTTTGAGTAACCAAAATGAATGCAACAACTTGAGAACAGAAAGAGACAGAGATAGAGAGAGAGCGGAAGAGAAATTGGAGGGTAGACAGGAGACTTGAGTTTGGAATAGAGATGAGTGAAGACAGTGTGAAACTGGACCCACAGAGCAAAAATACTGGACAGTAAATATGATACTAATGAATGGAATGAATAAATTGTGTTTGTGTGTGAGCTCGATTAATATTGCAAAGTGGTTTATTGGAACAGCATTCGTTATTAGCATATTATCTGATCTGATTTAGAATGTCATATATCCTTTCTATTACTATATGCAGAGACATGACATAACTGTTTTGGCCTTTTATAATAATGGTACCTGTGAGGACTGTTCACTTTAAATTGATTGTTCAGAATAGAGAATAAAAAGAGATTGTTATAGCCTACACTGATCTTCTTTTCTTTTCATGCTTTCCCTCCTCATCAAGTGTGTTATATTTGTCTAAGGCACTGGGTTACAAGTAGGATTTATTGCATTTTATTCTAAGCTACAGATAACACATTCTTACTGATAAACCAGTAGACCCTCACACATTTCCAACCATAAAAAAAAAAAATGAATTGCATAATTTGTGTTTGTGTCGTAACATTATGTACAGAAAATCTACACTGTTAATTACAAACCACTTGTTGACATCTACTGCCACCAAGCTGATATTAGCTCTATTGGTTCAGAGTTTGACTGGTTATTCATATCTAGGAAGAGCAATGTCCTCTGGGTCACTGGCCACATTACAAATATGTTGGTTGGTGGAACATGGCTGCCACTTGTATGCAGCCTGCATGTCAAGATTGGGCAAACAAAAGGATTTGACGGCGTCCAGAGAAATCAGTCTATTTTCTGAAGCAATCATCCTCACCTCTTTCTCTTTCACATCACCATGCCTACAGCCGAGGCTCTATGCCATAGCAGCACACCCTGCCAACATTTCACAGATCCATACCGGCAAGGGGAACTAAATGGGGGAGGGGCAGGAATGCTTGCAGGAGGCACAGAAAAAGGAAGAGGGGGTAGGGGGAGGGTGTTCTGGGATGAAAGCAATTGCTAAGATGCTGTACAGAGGAAAATAAGATAAAGTCCCTTCTGGATACACACGTATACTTAAAAAAAAATTGATATTAAAAGCAATGCGTATAGTCGGACGGTAATTAGGGGTGATAAATATGTTTTAACACCTACCTGATGGCTCCTTGAAGAATGCTGCCACGCCTGCTGTTCACACTAATGTCAGAGACGAGAGGGTCTTTGTCGTGCAGGTGCTAATGCACATACATTAACAAGAGGGGGTAAAATGATAATTGTGTTCCTGTGCATCTATGTGTGTGTGAACATATATGGACAGTGGGAGAGGCGGGTGAGTGCATGTGTGGTAGAGGGTGGGCTTTAGTAGAGTATAGTCATCCAACCTTGAAATAACTACTGGGCCATGGGTCAGAACATAAGAGGAGATGGGAGAGTGATAACAGTAACCTACCATAGAAGTAGCTCCATAATGGGCCCTTCCACATACCAGCTCTCTCCGATTTCTGTAAAAAAATACTCAAGCACTGCAAATGTATGAAAGGAATGTTGAGGGTTTTTGGGGCCGGGAGGATGAAATCGCTGGCATGTTTTCATATTTCTTGCTCAATAGCTTTGCCAAAATATCTTACTCTGTTTGCATGTGTGTTGCTGCCTTAGGTTGCTGGTTTGGAAACTATTTATTGTATTAAAAAAAAGGGACAAAAAGCATCAGTTCTGCAAAGAATGAAACTTGATGGGTGAAGTTTACAATGCTCTGAAATTATTTATTTTAAACAATAATGACAATACGCACAAAATGGGCACGTGTTAAAGTTTAACAGCTTTGCCATCGTTATCCAACGATAACAGCAATTTTGGTGCAAGCATTTTAATGGTTTTACTTTTGTATCACTAATAGATTAAACTTACAGGCCTTTATTATTTACAGGTCATGTCGCTGCAATGCCAAATTGACTTATATGGAAGGGAAGTTTGGCAGCCAAATGACATGCTAACCTTGAAAGAACAGTATATATCCGGTGTAGCACAGTAAAGAAAATCTGGAAGAGCCTTTAAATTAAGTTAACTGATAGTAGTAGTAACGACAGAACCAAAGGAAATGTGTTGCTAAAGATATTTATTCGTGACAAAATTGACTTCGATATAGCCACAGCTAAAGTACTATATTCAAAGCTCATCATTTTAACATTTCTCTTTTTTCACTTTCCATCACTTTCCTTTCCTTGTATGTGTGTGTTCATGTGGGAGAACAGCGTTCTTGTCTTTTGCATCTTGATTTAAACACTGCCTTAAAGTTGCATAGTTGTGAAAGGCCAGCTGCACTGCCTGGTTACCCCAACACTATGTGCTCTATATGCAGGCCCCTGCACAAAGCTCAGACTGTGTTCCAGCTTCTTTTTTCCCTGTGTGAAAACTAGCCTGCAGGCCTCTGAAAAGCAAAAGGAAAAGAAAAACGTGAACTAAATCCAAAGGCTACATTATGGGGAAATGCATGAGACACTGACCTACTAGGTCACGTTTTCAAATTTGTTTTCGTTCTTGTTTTTCGGGCAGCTCACAGCCCTCATCGGATTGGATATAAATAAAGCTAAATCCTGAGTGATAAATGAAATGCATGGCATAACTTTTTCTCCTGCCTTCTTCTGGTGTGTATAGCAAACATCCTCAACCCAAACTCTTTTAAAGTTGAAAAGTATTTTCATGGCATTTAAAGCTTTATTGTAAATGTATAAGACTGAGCTGCATTTACCTTCTGACAAACTTTCCTAATGTAATATTTAACATAAGGGTATTTATACACATTTAAATGGTTGTTAAATTAAGTGTATCCTATGCCCTGTGTGCTTTGAGAAGGAACCTCTTAGTTTTCTATAACTGACACAACAAACAAGGATAATGTGAGTGAGGAGAGAAATGCTTTCTGATATTAGAGATTCTCTCCCCCATCCCAGCTCCGTCCACTCAGCTGGCTGAGGAGATAATAAGAGGCAGGTGGCCAAATTACAGCAACAGCTGATCATTATTTATTATTCAAGCAAGAGGGTGTCAGAGCAGAAGTACAGACAGGAAAACACACAAGACACACATGCCAAAAACAAACAAGTCTCTCCTTCCTTTACTATTTCTTCACACAGTAATGTAAAAATGCTTTACTGTGATGGCTGTACAGGGACTTGCTCTCTTTCGCTTTATGTTCTCTAAAATAGTCAGTATGGAAAATATGCACTAAGTCACTGACATGCTGAGAGAGCAAGAGTGTTTCTTATGGATTCATCTTGTGGTTCAGACTGTGCCTCCATAATGAAACTAAGATGTTTCTGTTTTTCTTATCTGGTTTATCTCCCTCGCTTTTTCTCTCTCTCTTAGTTTCTGTCCTCTACACATTATCAGCCTTTCTGCCTTCTCGCCTATCTCCTCTGGACCTGTACATCTTTGTAAGACTCTTTATCACCCTCACTCTCTTGTTCTGGCTATGGTTCACCCTCCCACCACGAATCCATCCATCTGGATATGTGCGCTAATGCTGTCATTGTATCAGGGCGGGCAGAAGCCTATTAGACAGAGCTCAGTGGTAGTACGGATCAATATTGATCCATAGGGTTAGTCTAATGGACGCTGAGAGTAGCAGTGATTCCCTTTTGTCTGCTCGAAGACCCCATCACCCCTTTACTCCTCACACATGCACACTTTATCTCGCTGAGCCACACACACACACACACACACACACACACACACACACACACACACACACACACACACACACACACACACACACACACACACACACACACACACACACACACACACACACACACACACACACACACACACACACACACACACACACACACACACACACACACACACACACACACACAACCACCAACAAAGACACTGCTTTCTATTCCGTCTTACTCTGCAGATGCAGCTGCTGTACTGAGTAAGCACTTTGCTGCTTTCATATTGTGTGTGTGTGTGTGTCTGATTAGTATCCATGTCAACAGTATTTGCGTAAACATATAGGGCCTGTGGATTCTCAACCACACCTATATGTATTTCCCATGCGAGAACAACCAAATGATTCAGGGCAACACACAAAGAAAAACTCACTCACACTACATTGCTTCTTCAGAAATCTATTGAGATGTTTGACATCACCATAGCAGGTAGCAGTGTGGATGTCATCTCAGTTTTCGTTTTGGCTCCACACTTGCTGAGATTTTCAGTGCCAAAGTCGTTGTATCAGCAAGTATTCAATATCACGTTGCACCAAAATGAAAGTTGAGACAGCATCCACAACCGCTACATCCATCGTTCTTTGAAATACAGACACAATAGTTCTCTTGATAGAACACATTTTAACATTTGTAATAGCAGGAACAGCCCACACTAATGTTACTAGTAACATTAAGGATAGACTGTGTCCGTCAATAATTCACCACATCCTTTACAATAGACACTCAGCAGATTACACTAAAGTGAGCATTACAATTGAGATTATGAATGACCTTTTAGCGGCAACGTGGATTGGAGTAAAGTCGCCCAACTGTATATGATGGAAAGCATTGCATCATAGGATTTGGGTCATTATTTAAAAACAAAGAGCAAGGGTGAATACAATTAAAAATAAATGTATTTTGTCAGCTTGTACCAGAATAAGGTGCACTATGAAGTCTGTAGGAGATAAAAGTATGAATGACTTATGAGTCAAAAACAATACCTAGGTTAGGCCCTCTTTTTTAAACATTATTAGACAAGGCACCCTTCCTTGATTGTGAAATGTGTCATTTCTAATATGGAGTCATTGAACAGCATGAATGTTTCGAACATTCAGATCGTCATTTCAGAAAGGCAGAACATACGCATACAGAAGCGGATCCAGAATAGATCACCGGGGAACCCGAGAAAACGAAAGGAGTATGAAGTCTCCAATCTTTACAGCACACTGTTTCTTTTTCATGTGGGATTATGTGAGGGCAATATATGAAGCAAGCAAATCAAATGGCAGCCATTAAATTAATGTACTATAGGATAGGGATCAATTTCAACTTGATGTAATTCAGCCATCATTATGTTGTTTTTTATATTATTTGTTCATTAGTGCATGTTGTGAATCGAGTGGCCCATGGTGGTGGTGGGGTTATGGTATCGGCAGGCGTATGTAATGGACGACGAACACAGGCCACTCTATTCACAACATTACCCTAACCCTACCCCTCACACCAGATACTGACTGGTTTTCGGACCCCCCCAGACCCCCCCAATAAAGCAAAAATGCACGTTTCAGAGTGGCCTTTTATTGTGGCCAGCCTAAGGCACACCTGTGCAATAATCATGCTGTCTAATCAGCATCTTGATATGCCACACCTGTGAGGTGGGATGGATTATCTCGGCAAAGGAGAAGTGCTCACTATCACAGATTTTTTGTAGATTTGTACAATCAGAAACCCCAAGATGATTTCAGGCTGTTTGTATTAACTGCCTAAAATAAAAAATTAAGGGATATCTGAACGGGTAACAACAAAATACTCTTTCTAATCTAATTTCTACTTTTAAAATTGTACTAATGATGCTAAAATGCATGTATTTACAACATATATCATGACAATCACCTTATATCAGAGCTATTTTGATACCATCCTCAAAGAAAAGAAACATTACGTTATACACTGAACACACACCTATCACAGAGTCAATGAAAGAAAGATTGCTTACATGGAGTGCATAAACACAATGTGTGTTGTAGATTAGAGATGGAAACTCATTCTGTGTGCGGTCACCTTGATCAAGACTCCAGGCCCTGTAAGTCGATAGGAAACACGCAGTCAGAAGTCCATTCCACTGGCTGCCTTCATCTCAAGCATTCACCATCGCGCCATAATAATTTTAAGCAGAACAGAGCACAAAGTACTTTTTTTAAAGATTCAAATTATTCCCTGAAGATTAACCAGGACCATTGTAAGAAACCTTTGGGTTGGTGTATATAAATGAAAAACTTTACCAAAAAACGTCTGTTTTAAAGCCCAAAACACTTCATTATCATTCTGATCAACTTAAAACAAAACAATCAGAATGATAATGAAAAGATGGTTTTAAGATTTGGGTTTTGTTTGCTTTTAGCTGGAGCTACAGGAAGAGACATCACATAATCATGGGACCGGGGCCCAGAAGGTAGATAGTATTGATTGGTGGTTGATCCCTGCCCCCTGCGTCCTAAGGCAAAATAACCCCAAATTGCGCCTGATAGCATATGCATGTGTGAGCGGGCGTTTTAATGTTTAGGTGCGGTAGCCTCTGCCTACATTTTTGTTTGTGTTGTAGCACTTTGAGTGGTGAGAATAAGCATTATACAACTCCAGTCCATTTACAATTTAAACACATAAAGACAGATAGCACTTTTGGCCGTTCTATTTTTATGAAACAAAATGTACTTATACAGAATTGTGCCCTTGTAATACAATTCCAGCTGTAAATTGTTTCAACCCCAGCCACAGTGGCTGCAGAGGAATGTCCATTGGGGAGAGATGACCTTCACTGTTCCTCTGGCGACAGAGCTAAATCAAAGCTGCTGCTTGTTTAAGACAGCCACTGCACACTGGCTGCACGGCCCCTGGTGAATTATTTATACATGAAATGAAATTACCTCTGGCACTTTGGAGACAGCAGGGATAGGGCAAGGACAAGACATGGAGTAAAAGGTAGGGTAAGCATAGCGAAAGTTGCAGCATCAAAGAAAGGATTTACTGTATGTATGTGCATACGTGACATTTAAATTAGAAATGGAAGAGAGAAACTGAGGGCTCAGCTCGCAGTAGGAACCTGCAGGGGTTTCTGTTTGAGGTAATTCCCGACCTGTTAGAGCAGTAACTCGTCCTCTTAGCATCTATACCTCAGTATTGTTGTTAAGTCTGCTTTTGGATGTTTATCTTTGTAGAGACCTTTATGACGTTTACACACTTGTGTGAAGGTTAAGACTTCATTTTAGATAAAGGTTAAAGTAAGGGCAGAATGTATTATCCATTAACACACAACTATGTATGAGTGATTATTGGTGAATGGAATGTTCCGTTAGTGCCCTAAAGTGAGAAATTAATACATCGTAGTAAAAAGTAAAGTCAGGGCAAGTGTTTGCCTTTGGCTCCAGATTCCTGTGTTTGTGTCCCCTGCTTCTAGTCAGACTATATTTATGACAATGAACTTTGCCAGACCCTTACCGAGTGGTTCTAGTTGTTTGAACTCCACATTTACTTCTATTCATAACAAATGTGCAGTAAAGGCATTGATTGAGTGCTTAGTAATTTTGGCTGGCTTATCAGCTGATTTATTTATGTGCTAAATAAGACCTTCGCAAGATGTTACCGACAGTAGTACATTGTTAGACAATTGACCAACTTAATACTGTGAGTCTGTCCGGTATTATAGACAAGTTGACAGGGGGGCTGACTGGTATGACAGCTTGAAATGCCACATTCTATTCCAATGAACTCTCTAACACACACACACACACACACACACACACACACACACACACACACACACACACACACACACACACACACACACACACACACACACACACACACACACACACACACACACACACACACACACACACACACACACACACCACACACACACACACACACACACACACACACACACACACACACCACACACACACACATTTGGATGAGGTAAATAAATTATATTTCGCTGTAGGGAAAGGGAAATGACAGACTGTTTCGTAGACGTTGATGTAAATACTACGCAAGTTCTGTCTATCTCCATATACTTCAAGTAATACTCCAGCACTATACTATGTTAGACATTGATGATTGTTATGTGTTAGGTAGATGCGAAAAGTACTTTTCTAGCAGCCTCCTAAAAATAGCAGCTCAAAGCATCTGTCACCTATAGTCCAGCTGCAGCAGGCACATGGGCAGCAGTCACAGAACTACATGAACATACCAGAGGCCGTTACATTTGTTCCACTTTTACAAAAGGCTGAGTAATTAGACTCATTCTGTTCACATTTTTGGTCAAATCTCAAAAAGGCACACAAGTTTACACAACTACACAACAACAGTAATTGAGAATTGCCAGCACTGCATACAAACCGGAGAGAAAAGTAACAGAAATGCTCCATAAAATGCATTCCAGGAAAAATAGAGCTGAATTGGCCAAAGAAAGTATGACTCAATATCTCTCCAACTGAATTCATGCACATCCTAATAAACCTGAATATTGTTTTACATCAGCTCTAGAGTGTTCTTTGTGTTCCTTTTGTCTTGGCCTGTCAACATGTATTTAACTGTGGAGGACTCTAAAGTGCTGTGGCAGATCGTCATTCCAGCTTTTCACATCCAGTTATGTTAGCAGAGAATGGAGAAAGAGAAAAGGAGAGAAAGAGAGTGGGATTGCTTTCTATTCAAATTAGTAACAAATAAGCATTTAGAATTTAAGGGGGGGATTACATTTTTTCCCACCATAGCCATAAAAAAGAACATTGCAGACATCGTCGTATAGAACACAATGATCATTTGTAGAAAAACACTATGCCTACTATCCCTCAAGAGCCACATGGATTACACCATGTTAAGGCAATGCAATTTCCCACAGATGAGGCATTATATATATGCCATATACCATTTAATTAACTTTTCCCATTTAAAGATGAGCAGTCTGTGTACGTCATTTTGTCTAGAAGAGAACATTCCAGCTATGTTTTCAGAACGAGGCAGGCAGGACTCATAAAAAAGGAATTATTCTGCCTGGATACACAGCAGATACACACATAAACACACCGCACCCACAACACTCACAACCAATAGGAGTTTATGGTATTGTCAGCCTCTATAATTTACACATTGTTAATATTTCACTTATTAAAGTAGTTTGTGGTGCCTGCATTTGTGCACTAGTATTCTAAAGAGAAACTGAAGCGAAAGCAGTGGACAAAAGGACTGAGATTGAAAGTGTGGATTGGAGGAAGGTGGGGGGTCTTATTGTATTAGAGCAACAAGGACTTCAAACTGGCTCCTCCTTCAGATGCACTTATAGAGAAACACTGGGCGAGTGCAGGGACCGCCTTCTGTCACTGACCCCCTGCACGCCTCATTAAATCCCTTAACTTTGTCATAGATTCATCCCAACACGTACATAGGCGCACAAACGTTCATGCAAACATTAACACACACATATAATACACACAGTGCCCCGCGCCTCCCCCTTCCCATGATGCCCCTGGCCCACGGGGGTGCCATATGTCCACCACGCAGGAACTGGCAGCTCCTCCCTGCTTTGTACTCTCTGCACACAACCTCCAACCCACTGCAACGTGTGAGGAACACCCGGCAGAATGAAAGGAAGGCGACTACTTTTGTGAAAGATGGTGACTCAATTGATCTTGCCTAGACATAATCAAGCACCATCTTATATTACAGTTACCTACTGAAGGTTGTGGCAGTTTAATACCTAATGCATGACATATTCCCTTTTGTGTTGGGACGTGTTTGCAAGATCTTATTTTCAGGACAGCAAATTAGACTGTTTGCCCATAGTTTGTTTTACTTTGATAAGATATTTGTTTTGTGCCATGATTACAATATGTTTAGTTCTATTGGAGTAATCTCAAAATGCGCCCTGTAAAATATGAGTTTTCCTCCCACAATGCCTCTCACCTCTGTTTGACATAGAGAGAAATCCATAACCTTCCATAAGTGGATTATACACGCTTGAAGCCTTGTGGGTGTTGCTGTAATGTGTAACCATTTGCCCATCACTGAGCCAATTGTGCTGCCCTCTAATGTTACATAGTACAACTTATGTGCAAGTCACCACTGTCTCTGCCGGGTTACTGTGTGCAGCAGGGTAATCATTTGACAGTGTTGATTTTCTATTGTGTTGGTCATGGCAAACATTGACAAGAGTCCAGCAAATATATTTTGTTTACTTAGGATCTCACTTTAAAGTGGTATGAAGTGATTTTGTTCCCAGTAAATTCATTCACCATTTGCTGTTTTGTTTTTCATAAGGGAAATGTCAAATGTCAAAATCAGATGAAATTGTCTTCTCTTGCAATATGTTTAAACTTTACACTACATTAAGAAATCTGAGATTGAAAGAAAATTCCCACCAACGGATATTATTAGGGAACAACATACTGAACTAACACTGGAAGTCAGAAAAATAGGGGCAAGCTTTGAGGTAGCAAGGATGTACACAAAGAGTGATGATAAGAGGAAAGGCCAGATTAAGTGAACAATGACGATGGGTCTCCCTCCCCTTGGCAAACCGGCCTGGCAAGTGACTGAAACAGGTAGAGTGAGCAGAGTGACTCAGCAATGGGCACTGGGACGCGACCCACATCCACCACTGCTGTGCATTTCTGATGGAGAAGTGTCAGGTAAAGCAGGTCAGGACCGCCATCACTCAAAGTATTACTGACATTCAGAGGAAGCGAAGGAACAGCCTCCCTGGCACTACTTAGCAAGACAGCAAACTCAGCTGATACTCAGGGGAAGGCAGAGAGGGAGAGAAGCTGTAGTGTGTGTATTTGGGTGTGTGTCCATGCATGCGTGTAACTCTAAAGAGGTAACCTCCCAGAAAGGTTCCCAATAACTTTCCCCCCTAGAAACAACAAGGAGTTATCCTTAATAATGTTTCTGTACGGCTTCAAGTACACACTGCTGACTTTCTCCTGACCCTTACTGCATCGCGTATTGAACACAGAGTCTTAAGGAGAATGACAAGATTACACAAGTGCATGTGCAAAAGAAGTGGGCTTTTAGAAATACACACAATGTGCTTTGTAAATTCACACTAATAATGAGATTACAGCTAGTTCACCTTATTAATTGTAAACAGGATTGGATTGTAAAAAACGCTAGAAACAAAGTTGTATTATTCAGAGCGGTGAACACAGCCTGCTGCAGAACATGGAATGTAAAACAGTCCTTTGAGATGAGACGTCCTGTGTTTTTCTTCAAAGAGTGGCGGTAAGAGGGGAAGGGGTGAGGCGGGGGAGGCTAGTTGTGGGAGAATGAGGGCAGGCAGAGATTGTACACAGTGGAGGTCGATAGTGGTTCTGTTACTGGAGGATTTCTTGTGTTGAAAACAACTCACTAAATACAAAAAAGTCTCTTTTAAAGTCTACTACGTTGTAGCTTGATTGTCACCAAGAAAGGGCAATGTAGCATACTGATGATTATGACTTTAGAGGAACAATGTTTGACATTTTCAGAAATCCTACTTCTTCCACAAGATGTAGGAGAAGCTGATACTACATGTCTGTGGTATGTAAATAAGCCAAATCAATCAAGCGGATAGCTTAGCGCATTATAAAGAGGCACCTCCTAAAAAAGTGAAGCCGATGCCTAAAGGCCTTAAACTTTCATTATTTCTCATATCCAGCAATGAGGAATCCTTTGAAACATGTTCCTTTTGAGTTGGTGGTCTCAATTGCTAGCTTTAGGTCTTTTCAATACAACATGATGTTAATGTTGTAAGTTAGTGTCCTTTGCAGTATGTTTTTACTTTATGAAAGTTATGTTAGATTTTGGATGCATACATTGTCTTGTTCAGCGTTCAGCCCAACTCTCTTAACTCTTCTGTTTCCAAAAAAACAAACATTGCAAAAGCCAAAATGCCAATTTCAAGCTTCAAAACTGTAGTCGACAAACTAATGGGTGACATCACGATCACTGTCAGCCTGCACGTACAACTAGTAAAAATCACTCATTACACAGGAAAGGAAAACGGCAAGTATGGCAAGCCAAAGTTGAATTAGGAAGCTAGGCTCTAAACTGTGGTGGGAGTTTAGAGTGTGTCTGTATGTCAAAGTCTGTTTCCTCATCGATTAATGTTTCCCCTTATCTTAACCTGACCCCAACCAGTTATCTCTGCGAGGCTTACCTACAACATTAGCTGTGTGGGAAACTCTGATTATATGGTAGGAAAACACTGGAACAGAAGTTAACACAACACCATGGGACAGTTTGGGTAATGTTTTTATGGATGCTAGTTTATTTTATCTTCCAGATAAGTGTGACTTAGCTGCTGTGGGTTTGTTTACAACCTGTATGATTGTCTGACTGCTTACTGAATGCCTCTTGCACCATTTCCTTTCTTTCGGCTTTGCTTATGATTCAAGATCTCAGCAATCAAACTAGTAAAATGGAGTAAAAATGTGATTCACAGTAGAAAGGATGGACAGTCAATCCTTAACAAATAAACCAGAATATTTTTGACACATTGGGAAATACATTTATTATCTTTCTTGTAGAGAGTTAGGAGCACTATCTTCCCAAAAGGTATTGGGAATATTTTCATTTTATACAAAATATATGAGTGATTTAAGCGTGTCCTAACATCAAGTTATTTTTCTAATTTGATAGTAAAGGAGAAAGCAATATTGGAGAAATGGAGAGGCTGTAGAAACATGGTAACCGTAGCTCAAATTCACTCGTCATAATGTGTGTGTTTGTCCAGTTTGGGACTCTGTTTCAGATTTGTTCTACATGTTTACAGAGAATCTTTCGGCTGAAAACTGTTCTGGCATGTGTGTTTGTGTGTGTCTGCATTAGATAATACTCTTACAGCAACAGACATCTTCCCCCCAAGCCCTGTGCCAGGCCTCAGTCTCCTAACATGGCAGTGCAACGCTCCTCTTGAATGTGATTGCACCACACACCCCCTGCCGTCTAATGAGAGGATTAGGCACTGCATATTTGTAAGGATCCCCTGTTGAGGTTGCCCCTTCCTCTCCCTCTCTCTGTCTCCTCCTCCTCTCTGCAAGGCTCTCTGCTGCGTTTATGGGTCTCTGCGGTTCAATAGAGTATCTACTGGCCTGCTGACGCATGCAAAGCACAAACATTCACGCACGCGCAAATTCAACCTTGAAACGCCTACACAAACCCACACATGTGGGGACATAAAGGCCTGTATACACCAAATCTAGGCTACACACAGCAAAGGAGATATGTTTTGGTTTTAAACATGCAGTAGATGGGGGGGGGGGGGCTTTGTTTTCCCCTCACAGGCAGCCTGTTCCCTATAGTGTGTTGTTAGTGAACATAGAAGAATCTAAGGATGATCAGTACTATCCTCGCATGTTTGTCGATAAAAGACATACAGCTGAATCAGACCTGGTAGTATAATTACAGAGAGGAATCTGAAGAATGCTGTGATCTGAACTGAGCCTGACATCATGTATAGGGCCCCCATGCAGCTGATTTACCTACTCCCAGAGTATGGGGGACATGTTGACCTTGGTGTTAGCGGGTGCCATTTGTTATAAATTACATCGTTTTCCAAGTATAATGTATTATACAACACATCTGGTGGATCACTACATTTCCTGGTATTTTTTTTAAGTCGGAGTTGCATCAGTCGCTTTTACAAACCCATTTTCATACTGTTTCCTCTGAGCCAATGAGCTCGCCTTAGTGTACACATGTATTTCTTAGGTTCACCATATACAGCCTGCGGTGTGCTTTGGTCTCTCCTACATCCAGAACAGAAAGAGGCCATGTCACTTATCTGAGGAATTTACCCTGAACATCTCTTCATAAACACTCCCCTGTGGAGCTCATCCCTCTCACACAGTGTCCATCTTCACACACATATTCCCACCCCCCTGGATCCACACAGTGTACTTTATGAATTGCAGAATGCAAAACCTATACTACTTTACTGTTTTTGTGACAGTTCATCGATGGGGACTGTCCACGACACTATAAATAAATAAACTAAACTATACAAGAGTCTGTATAACTAAAACAAAATCTATCATGCAAACACAGCCACAAACACCTTGAACTTCCACAAACTGCCCACATTTCTGACATATTTCTTTGTCTCTGTGTTTCCAGTGTTGTGCGTGGCTTCACCAAACAGGTGGTCCTCATTAATGCTTGTCTTGGAAAAAGAGTCGAGACAAAGAGTAACACGTGCAAGCGGATGGCTCATGTTGCTGGAGTTTTTTTCGCTCTACTTTCATGAGAAAGACATCAGATCTGCAGAAATTCCTCACAGACCACTTCAACCCTCACACATATCTCCTCGTATCAGGAATAACAGGTACGGACAATGGTTTGTAGAGGTAAGGATGTTATTCGCCTCAGACAGGTTGATGAGTATCTGACAGCAGCCAAACACATACATCTACACGGCAGCATAGAGGTAGGTTGTGTTTTATTCAAGAGTGGAATTCCAGGCGCTCCGTTTCCGACTGATCTCAGCGATGAGGAGAATGTCAGAGTACAACGACAGAGATAAGAATGGCACCTGGATAATGTACTCTACCGCCAGTCATGTACTCCTGAATGAAAACATATGCCAGAAATGAGCAAACATACCGTCACATACTGTACTGTTGCAGACCTTTCTACAAAGCAATGTTATAGATATACGAGCATTGGCTGAATGTCTAAAATGTAAACACTTAGTAGTGCATCATGGTAGTTGAGAAGACTGCAGATAAATCACCACAATATTCAGCATAAGAGTGGCTGCCTCAGACCTGTGAGTATTTTCACTGTGCCCCATTTTGTGCGAACACAGATGTGTCTGAGCCTATACAGTAAGTGTGCATTAAAGGAGTGTAACACGACACCCAGGTCTCGCAGGGGCGGCTGAATCTCTGACCCCATCTGGAGTTGCCGACTTCCAGACTCTCTAAAGGCCTGGCTGCTAATGGATCGTGAACCCAGATGAATGGATGCTAGCTGTGCACAGACAATAAGCCAATTAAAACCCCCTGCCTTCTAACATACAGAATACAATACTAGACAATCAGAAAAGATGGCTAATCAAAGAGTGTGTTAGCTGGTGTATGGTATATTTCATGTAGAGACATTTAGATTTTCACATCAGAAAACAATTTATGAAAATAACATTAACAGCAGCCATGTTCCAGCGCCTTGTAAGCCAAATACCAAACAGAACACTGAAAATGAAGGAGCTAAATCCAAATTTAGCAATCATTTATTTCATGTATTATAAACTATGTGCTTTTCTTATACTGTGATCTGTCAAAATGTCTCCAGGGACAAAATGTTTTAAACCTCAAGGGGTGGATACATTATTGACAGGAGCCTCATATGTTGTTTTCTGTCTCAGCTGTTTTGGCTCATATCAGTGCACTAACATTACATAATTGTTATCTTACTTATGTCAGATATGATGCTTATTTAACACACGTAGATGCACAGTGCACACACACACACATATGTTGGGGTTAGTAATGTGGAAGTAATGCAGTAAACATAGTAGTGTTTGGATGTTTGCCAAGCAGTCTGTTTCGTGTTGTTATTTTACAGTACTTAGTTATAAGACGTTTAGCAAAATGAAAATGTCGACTTATAATCATTATATATTATATTCAGATGACTGTCTTTCATAAAGTATGAAATGGTTTCTCAGCTCAGCTCCAGAAACAACAATGTTTGGCAATTTTAAAGGCAACATATTTAATGGTAATAGGATTATCATACGATGGACACATTTGCAACTTTCTATCATTAATGACATCTCATACATCATTGAGGGTCATGTCAAAAACTCCATTTTAAAATGTTCTGAGCCCCACTGTGAGCCGTGAGTTTATTTTGCT
>CADEHL010001239.1:0-120000 GCA_902827135.1 Harpagifer antarcticus
CTTACGTTTACTGGAAAACTGGTGAAACAGGACGAGGTGGCCGAGTGGTTAAGGCGATGGACTGCTAATCCATTGTGCTCTGCATGCGTGGGTTTGAATCCCATCCTCGTCGTAGTAAGGTTTAGTTCAATGAAGCTGCTGCAATATGGCAAAAGCCAGCGATTTTGGCTTCAGCACACCAGGTAAACTGAACAAAAGACAGTTGGGCCACCGAAAAACCAGGCGGAATGCTCTCCTTGTTTCGACAAGTCTGTTTGTGGGCTACCTGTCCTTCCATAATGCCACGTTCCCAATTACCATATTGTTGGCTTTTAAGTGAGGAAATCGTTGTTAGACTTTGTGGTCTCGTTAACAATCCAAACCTGTTGGCTGGAAATTTAAACATATGAGTCTGATCGTCCAGCAAATATCTTAAATCTTACAGTTTTACACCTTCTATATTCCTGAACTGAAATACTAAAGTTTTGTGGAGAATGCGGGCATCGATCCCGCACCACCCTCTCGCATGCTAAGCGAGCGCTCTACCATTTGAGCTAATTCCCCTATACAACAATGCTCTTGTAGTACTCTAAGTTGTTTTCTCCAACTCTCCTCCATGCCATTCCTTTTGAGGGCCTACATAATGGACTGCTATTCCATTGTGCTCTGCACGCGTGGGTTCGAATCCCATCCTCGTGGTAGTAAGGTTTAGTTCAATGAAGCTGCTGCAATATGGCAGAAAGCCAGCGATTTCGGCTTCAGCGCACCAGGTAAACTGAACAAAAGACAGTTGAGGCCACCGAAAAATCAGGCGGATTGCTCTCCTTGTTACGACAAGTCTGTTGTGGGCTACCTGTCCTTCCATAATGCCACGTTCCCAATTACCATATTGTTTGGCTGTAAGTGAGAATCGTTTTAGACTTTGTGGTCTCGTTACAATCCAAACCATGTTGGCTGGAACATGAAACAGTATGAGTCTGATCGTCCAGCAAATATCTTAAATCTACAGTTTTTACCTTCTATTTCCTGAACTGAAATACTAAAGTTTTGTGGAGAATGCGGGCATCGATCCCGCTACCTCTCGCATGCAAAGCGAGTGCTCTAACCATTTGAGCTAATACCCCTATACAAAATGCTCTTGTAGTACTTCTAAGTTGTTTTCTCCAACTCTCCTCCATGCCATTTCTTTCGAGGGCCTACATAAACACTCTGAATCTTGACCTGGCTCTTACGTTTACTGGAAAACTGGTGAAAACAGGACGAGTGGCCGAGTGGTTAAGGCGATGGACTGCTAATGCATTCTGCTCTGCACGCGTGGGTTCGAATCCCATCCTCGTCGTAGTAAGGTTTAGTTCAATGAAGCTGCTGCAATATGGCAAAAAGCCAGCGATTTCGGCTTCAGCACACCAGGTAAACTGAACAAAGACAGTTGAGGCCACCGAAAAACCAGGCGGAATGCTCTCCTTGTTTCGACAAGTCTGTTGTGGGCTACCTGTCCTTCCATAATGCCACGTTCCCAATTACCATATTGTTGGCTTGTAAGTGAGGAAATCGTTGTTAGACTTTGTGGTCTCGCTATCAGGTTGCCTGGCAAAGTTTGAACATCCAGAAAATATCTTAAATCTTACAGTTTTTACCGTTCTGTTTCCTGAACTGAAATACTAAGTTTTGTGGGAATGCGGGCATCGATCCCGCTACCTCTCGCATGCTAAGCAAGCGCTCTACCATTTGAGCTAATTCCCCTATACAACAATGCTCTTGTAGTACTTCTAAGTTATTTTCTCCAACTCTCCTCCATGCCATTCCTATCGAGGGCCTACATAAACACTCTGAATCTTGACCTGGCTCTTACGTTTACTGGAAAACTGGTGAAAACAGGACGAGGTGGCCGAGTGGTTAAGGCGATGGACTGCTAATCCATTGTGCTCTGCACGCGTGGGTTCGAATCCCATCCTCGTCGTAGTAAGGTTTAGTTCAATGAAGCTGCTGCAATATGGCAAAAAGCCAGCGATTTCGTCTTCAGCACACCAGGTAAACTGAACAAAAGACAGTTGAGGCCACCGAAAAACCAGGCTGAATGCTCTCCTTGTTTCAACATGTCTGTTGTGGGCTACCTGTCCTTCCATAATGCCACGTTCCCAATTACCATATTGTTGGCTTGTAAGTGAGGAAATTGTTGTTAGACTTTGTGGTCTCGTTAACATTCCCAACCAGGTTGGCTGGAAAATTTGAACAGTATGAGTCTGATCATCCAGCAAATATCTTAAATCTTACAGTTTTCACCTTCTATTTCCTGAACTGAAATACTAAAGTTTTGTGGAGAATGCGGGCATCGATCCCGCTACCTCTCTCATGCTAAGCAAGCGCTCTACCATTTGAGCTAATTCCCCTATACAACAATGCTCTTGTAGTACTTCTAAGTTATTTTCTCCAACTCTCCTCCATGCCATTCCTTTTGAGGGCCTACATAATGGACTGCTATTCCATTGTGCTCTGCACGCGTGGGTTCGAATCCCATCCTCGTCGTAGTAAGGTTTAGTTCAATGAAGCTTCTGCAATATGGCAAAAAGCCAGAGATTACGGCTTCAGCACACCAGGTAAACTGAACAACAGACAGTTGAGGCCACCGCAAAACCAGGCGGATTGCTCTCCTTGTTTCGACAAGTCTGTTGTGGGCTACCTGTCCTTCCATAATGCCACGTTCCCAATTACCATATTGTTGGCTTGTAAGTGAGGAAATCGTTGTTAGACGTTGTGGTCTCGCTATCAGGTTGGCTGGAAAGTTGAACATCCAGAAAATATCTTAAATCTTACAGTTTTTACCTTCTATTTCCTGAACTGAAATACTAAAGTTTTGTGGAGAATGCGGGCATCGATCCCGCTACCTCTCGCATGCTAAGCAAGCGCTCTACCATTTGAGCTAATTCCCCTATACAACAATGCTCTTGTAGTACTTCTAAGTTGTTTTCTCCAACTCTCCTCCATGCCATTCCTTTTGAGGGCCTACATAATGGACTGCTATTCCATTGTGCTCTGCACGCGTGGGTTCGAATCCCATCCTCGTCGTAGTAAGGTTTAGTTCATGAAGCTGCTGCAATATGGCAAAAAGCCAGCGATTTCGGCTTCAGCACACCAGTAAACTGAACAAAAACAGTTGAGGCCACCGAAAAATCAGGCGGAATGCTCTCCTTGTTTCGACAAGTCTGTTGTGGGCTACCTGTCCTTCCATAATGCCACGTTCCCAATTACCATATTGTTGGCTTGTAAGTGAGGAAATCGTTGTTAGACGTTTGTGGTCTCGTTATCCAAGTTGGCTGGAAAAAACAGTATGAGTCTGATCCCAGCAAATATCTTAATCTTACAGTTTTTACCTTCTATTTCCTGAACTGAAATACTAAAGTTTTGTGGAGAATGGGGCATCGATGCCGCTACCTCTCCATGCGAAGCGAGCGCTGTACCATTTGAGCTAATTCCCCTATACAACAATGCTCTTGTAGTACTTCTAAGTTGTTTTCTCCAACTCTCCTCCATGCCATTCCTTTCGAGGGCCTACATAAACACTCTGAATCTTGACCTGGCTCTTCGTTTACTGGAAAACTGGTGAAAACAGGACGAGGTGGCCGAGTGGTTAAGGCGATGGACTGCTAATCCATTGTGCTCTGCACGCGTGGGTTCGAATCCCATCCTCGTCGTAGTAAGGTTTAGTTCAATGAAGCTGCTGCAATATGGCAAAAAGCCAGCGATTTCGGCTTCAGCACACCAAGTAAACTGAACAAAAGACAAGTGAGGAAATTGTTGTTAGACGTTGAAATTGTTGTGGCTGGCTTTTTGCCATATTGCAGCAGCTTCATTGAACTAAACCTTACTACGACGAGGATGGGATTCGAACCCACACCTGCAGAGCACAATGGATTAGCAGTCCATCGCCTTAACCACTCGGCCACCTCCTCCTGTTTACACCAGTTTTCCAGTAAACGGAAGAGCCAGGTCAAGATTCAGAGTGTTTATGTAGGCCCTCGAAAGGAATGGCATGGAGGAGAGTTTGAGAAAACAACTTAGAAGTACTACAAGAGCATTGTTGTATAGGGGAATTAGCTCAAATGGTAGAGCGCTCGCTTCGCATGTGAGAGGTAGCGGGATCGATGCCCGCATTCTCCACAAAACTTTAGTATTTCAGTTCAGGAAATAGAAGGTGAAAACTGTAAGATTTAAGATATTTTCTGGATGTTCAACTTTTCCAGCCAACCTGATAGCGAGACCACAACGTCTAACAACGATTTCCTCACTTACAAGCCAACAATATGGTAATTGGGAACGTGGCATTATGGAAGGACAGGTAGCCCACAACAGACTTGTTGAAACAAGGAGAGCATTCTGCCTGGTTTTTCGGTGGCCTCAACTGTCTTTTGTTCTGTTTACCTGGTGTGCTGAAGCCGAAATCGCTGGCTTTTTGCCATATTGCAGCAGCTTCATTGAACTAAACCTTACTACGACGAGGATGGGATTCGAACCCACGCCTGCAGAGCACAATGGATTAGCAGTCCATCGCCTTAACCACTCGGCCACCTCGTCCTGTTTTCACCAGTTTTCCAGTAAACGGAAGAGCCAGGTCAAGATTCAGAGTGTTTATGTAGGCCAGGGGTGGCCAACCCGCGGCTCTCGAGCCGCATGCGGCTCTTTGCCTAGTTTCATGCGGCTCTTCAGTTCATATCGAATTGTATATGTGTGAGTTTGGGGGAGAGACACTGACTCCTGACTAGTGTTGCACGGTCTACCGATACTTGAAAGGTACCGCGATATCCTGCCGTTAAAAACGTTACAATTCCTCCGTTTCATTAGTATCGGTACTTTAACAATGACGGGGGAAAGTACTCCGGTGAGAAAGCGCCGTTTTAATATGTGTGTTCAGCGCTCAGCTTCCACTCCCTGCACTGCAGCCGTGCCTGCAGTCCCGCCCCACTCAAGCACGCTCTAAGTGCCTCCCCTCTCTCGTGCACGCTCTAGGTCCCTCCCCTCTCTCGTGCACGCGCTAGCTGCCAGAGCATGTGAGAAAACCAGAAGCATGGCTGCAAGTGGGAGTGCAACTGCCGCTGCGCCTCGGCTTGTTGACAAAAAAGACGCTCGAAGCGAAATGTGGAAGTATTTGAGCTCTATCTCTGACAGTGAGGGCAAGCCTACGGGACACCACGAGGCCTGTCTGTAAGAAATGTTTTAATTTTATTTAACACTAATTCTTGTCATTTATTTTAGTTATTGTTCTCATTGTTTAAAAGAATACAATAATTACATTTAAGACTGTTTCCCTTTTTTTAAGAAAAGTATCGAAAAAGAATCGGAATCGCAATTCTTGACTTGGTATGAAACCAAAATGTTGGTATCGTGACAACACTAGCTACTCCTGACAGTTAAACCTGATATTTAGTAGGTCTGTTAAGTATTGAATGCTGATCATTCTGACGTAATTTGGCCGGTCAAAGTTGTTTGGGCTCGGATAAAATCGCTCCGTTACTTTCGTCCCGGCTCTCCCTACGTGTGTATGTGTGGTGTCAGGTGTCAGTATGAGAGGATGACAGCGCGTCTAATTTTGATGTGGCCCAAGAGTCAATCACAATAATACCTGTGATGCAGTGAACCACACCTTTGAGGGGGGGGGGGGGGGAACCTATCGTTGACTATCCAGTGTTTCCCCTACCATTGTGTTGGAGGGGCGCTGCGCCCCGCCAACGGAGCCCCGCGCCCCCCCCTGAAATTCAAGGTGTTTAAAAAATATTTTAAACTATTAAAATATTTGGTGCTATATATTTTAAATATATATAGCACCAAATTGCAAATAATCTATAACTACTGTCACTTTTCACATTGAATATGTGCTCTGTTATTAAATAAACTAAACGCTTTCATTTGAAGTTGTGAGTTTAGTGTTTTTGACCCTAAGAAACGCTGATGCATTAATCAATAATCCACAGCTCCTCTCTCTGCTTAGAGGATTTAATATGTATCCCAATGCCACAAAAATGGTTGAAATCTTGTCTCCAGAAAAAAAAAACTGAAACAAGCGGTATCAGTGACCGTGTGTTTGATGTGGCTCTTTGCTGTAACATAGAAAAAATGTGGCTCTTAACCTCTGACAGGTTGGCCACCCCTGATGTAGGCCCTCGAAAGGAATGGCATGGAGGAGAGTTGGAGAAAACAACTTAGAAGTACTACAAGAGCATTGTTGTATAGGGGAATTAGCTCAAATGGTAGAGCGCTCGCTTAGCATGCGAGAGGTAGCGGGATCGATGCCCGCATTCTCCACAAAACTTTAGTTTTCAGTTCAGGAAATAGAAGGTAAAAACTGTAAGATTTAAGATATTTTCTGGATGTTCAACTTTTCAGCCAACCTGATAGCGAGACCACAACGTCTAACAACGATTTCCTCACTTACAAGCCAACAATATGGTAATTGGGAAATGGCATTATGGAAGGACAGGTAGCCCACAACAGACTTGTCGAAACAAGGAGAGCATTCCGCCTGGTTTTTCGGTGGCCTCAACTGTCTTTTGTTCAGTTTACTGGTGTGCTGAAGCAAAAATCGCTGGGTTTTTGCCATATTGCAGCAGCTTCATTGAACTTAACCTTACTACGACGAGGATGGGATTCAAACCCACGCGTTTAGTCCATTGTATAGGGGAATTAGCTCAAATGGTAGAGCGCTCGCTTAGCATGCGAGAGGTAGCGGGATCGATGCCCACATTCTCCACAAAACTTTAGTATTTCAGTTCAGGAAATAGAAGGTAAAATGGTGTGGGAGAGTAAATGTTACTGTTTTCATTCAATCAAACAAAATGGCAGGCAGAAACAGTCAACTATAGAAGGTGTGTGTGTGTGTGTGTGGTGTGTGTGTGTTGTGGTGTGTGTGTGTGTGTGTGTGTGTGTGTGTGTGTGTGTGTGTGTGTGTGGTGTGTGTGTGGTGTGTGTGTGTGTGTGTGGTTAGTGTTCCAGTCATGGTTCTTGATGAATGGACAGATGACAGTTCTAAGTGTATCTATGTGTTTGTCAGTCATAGGGGTGTAACGGTTCGGTTCGTACCTCGGTTTGGGGGTCACGGTTCGGTTCGTACCTCGGTTTGGGGGTCACGGTTCGGTACGGGTTCGGTACAACAAGAAAAAGCAACAAAAAAATCCCAAATGCATAATTCCAGGTTTGTTTTTTATTTATTTTGAACAGTAGCAAGTTTCAGTTTAAAAATAAGGAACTCTAACATTTTTAATAATTAACGGTATTACACCGTTAAAAACAAACCACAAACAGCACCACACATAGGTGGCCATACTATCTATAATGGCTGAAAAAAAGAATGTCTTGAAAATATTACATCATAAATAATAACAAAGTGTTTCAAGAGCGCATAGCCGATGATATATATATATATGTCAAAAGCTTCCGTTATTTATTTTTGTCTCTCGGCTTTCATGTCGATTGGCTTCTTGAAAACAGCGGGGATAAGCTGTTGAACTGCTGTTGTCTTTTGCCAGGCTCCGGTGAGTGCCAAATCTGGGTGATGCCTTCTGATATGATTTAGCATGTTTGGCGTGTGTTACCATTAGCAAGTTATGGTCATTTGTTCTGGAAATGTCATTTTGGAGCCTGAGACCTGAAAAACAGGGATGGGGTTTAACAGGTTAAAGGGTGGCTGGCAAACAGCTTTTAGGCGCAATACCGCCCCTGGATTATATATAGTGTAGTGCAGTGGTTCTCAACTGGTGGGTCGCGACCCAAAAGTGGGTCACTAGAGCAGTCGAAATGAACCTGTGTGATTAATCTGGAAACTTTAATGTTTACAAAAAAAACGTTCCTCTCTAAACTTTCTTGGTTGCTTGTTTAATTTTTTTGCGGTCTAGATTTCTTTAATTTTTTTCTTTTTTGCGTGTGTTTATAAATTACCTCGAGGGCCGTACAAAATGGTCTCGCGTGCCGTATACGGGCCGGGGGCCGGAGGCCAGAGGTTCCCCACCCCTGCTCTAAGCCTTTGGTATATAGCAGCTACAGAATGAGCGCTGATACAGATACACTAACATTAAAATGATATTCATCCTGATAATAGAAAGACAATGTGAAACAGTGACAAGCATAACAAACATTTACATCTCCCTCTAAGACGTATCGGGTTTATTTATTATCTCATCAAAATAAGATTATCTGCTGCAGCCACGGATAATTGCAAAGGGCTGATAAGATAATATGGTAATTGAATAGAGCAGGAGAGTTCTTAATTTTGCTTTTTGGAGTGTTGTTACTCATGGAGACACTAAACCGATTACTTCAACAACAACAACAAACGTTATATAAATGTTTGAGCTAATGGTATGTTTTTGCTCATTATTTGATCCTCTTGATAACTTTTTTTTTCTCTCCATTTTTAAAACACTATCTAGCACGTTATACTGATAAAAAATACCATTTTTATAAAGATACAATTCAACCTAACAATAATAATAGCAAGTTTCAAACACAGGATGCTCAAAGTGCTTTAAGAATAGAGTGGTGCAGGAATGAGTCAGCATTTAACCACCTCTGGTGACCTGGATTTAAAGTAAACATTTCTTTGAATGTCTTTTTGGTTAAACGCCGGAAATAAAAACGTTGGTTACCACTTAAGGCGTAAGAGATGTTCAAGTTTTGTTCTACGGCAAAAATTGAAAAACACCACACTCATGAATGTCTGAAGCCTCTGGTCTCCAAAAATCAACTGTTACGAAAGTGACTAAATAAACGACTAAATGGCGATGCGCTTCCATGTGACTGTGATAGTTCGTCATCACAAAGTTGTGTTATTGTATGGAGATTATCCAGCTGAACAAAATATGGATTAAATATCATAAACTTGTGTTTGTCACATGGCTAATTTTCAGCAATATACCGAAATCTAATGTAAAAAATCGGATTGTTTTTTGTGGAGGGTGCCCATGCGATGCTAAATTCCGGCTCAGTCTACAAAAACCAACACCGTCTCACTCCCTGAGCGTCCAGTAGCGACGCTTGGTCAGGGTCCCGTGGCGTCCAGCTGTGACGCACCGAGGCTCCTTCTGCTTCATAAAGGGACGCAAAGAGCTTTCAACTGATACTGGTATTTGGCGCTCAGGGACGCACCGCATCGGTCCATGTCGGCTGCCCTTAAAAGGCAATGTGAGCGTCCATTCCCATTGGATAACGGAGGATTGTTCACCCGGAAGTAAGTATTCTCCTTGCTGTCGATTGATTTGACAGCGATATCTGCACTACTCAAAAACACCAGATTATCCTTGTTAATTATATTAATTATTAATATAATTAATATATATTAATAATAATTAATTATAATTTTTGACTTTGCCTCTTTTGTTGATATTTGTGGTTTACGCTACAATGTGCACCAATGTGTAAAAAAGGTTTGCAGACATCAAGTATGATATGAATACACATGTTATTATTGATCGTGATTTTATGATTATCTTATGGCTGCTTATTCTCCAGGGCTGCGTTCCAATAGTCCATTTAGCTTAGGAACCTTCCTAACGGAGTGAAATGACCCGGAAGTCCCTCAGTGGCAGCCATGATAAGTGCCGTTCCAATTCTCTAAATTAAAGGAAAGGAGGTTTCAAGCTTCCTTTATAACCTCCTTTAGCTTAGGAACCACTGGACCTCCCTTACCGAAAGGAGAGGAGAAAATGCTGCCCCACAATGCATTGCAGCCGCAGCATTTGACGTCACTCAACAGTCGGCCGTTCACGGAAACAACCGATTATGACGGAGAAATTATATCATGAAAGTTACGGTGCTTATTAAGCTTTTTAAAACGTAGGTGGTAAGTTGCCAAAGTGCTTTGTTCTGAACGTTCATCAGTATTATAATCACAGAGAGAAATATGAACATTAGTTTTTACTGAAATGATCAAATAAAGTCAACGTTTCACTGAGCTGTGTGGGGTTTGTTCAACTTCTAAAAGATGTTTGAATGGTGATGTACACAGTGATAGATGTTAAGGACTAACGTTTATAATAAATACATCTGTATTGATTGATCTTTTCATCAGTCATACGTATTGGGATCATTTGTATTAATGTGGACCGGAGGGAGAGGGGGACGAGCAGAAGTTTCACTTTCCTTTTTTATTTCAATTCCAGCTTTGGTCCTGAAGAATCTGTCTCTCTGTTGTCCACGTTCATAAAGCAGCAGCATCAGAGCACGGTGCAGAGGCTCTAGATGAGTCCCTCGTTCTTATTAAACATCCATGTTTTAGTCCGCTGTATAGAAAACTGTAGTTTCCATAGTTTCCCCTCAGCAGCAGACGCACATTCAGGACATACGCTGGCGCATCATAAACACGTGGGATAGTGAAAGTGCAGTCGATTCTCTAAAGCACCGCAGTCTCTTCTCCTAAGTCCTTTTGAATTCTCCTATCCACTATCCCTTAACCCCGTGACGTTTCACTCAGAGGTCAAGGAATAGGAGATAGGGTTAGAACTTAGGAGCTGATTTTTAAACTATCCGAACGCAACCCAGGACTTTTTCAAGGCTGCAAACAGAAGGAGAAGGTTTTATGTTAGTTTAGTGGTTCTGTCCTGGAGATGATCATTTTACAAAATACAGTTACATCTTCGATCTTCGCAAATCAGTTAGGAGTCTTCAAACAAATCGCGCTCAATTAAGACGGGGCCTTGCATATGACGCACACCTGCACACTTGCTAGCCTGTCCCATTCTTCGTTCTCCGAATGCTAGGAAGGATTCTTGCCTAGCCTCTGAAGGACCTGACTCGGAAGGACCAAGAAAGCGTCCTCGACTTTGAGAAACGGCTTAATACGGATCGTAAAAGGAATGTCTCCCCCCTCTCATCATGGCCAATATAGAATCACTGGCTAAATGGAAAGGACGCGCTAAAGGGCCGAAAAAGGATTGCACCATGTCTTCATGATTTGCCTTGTTCCTGGGCTTCAGACGCCAGAAGCTACAAGGACTGTAACTCCACATTTTGACTTCAACTTACTGTATGTTTGCATAAATATTAATATATTTCATTCTAATAACAACGGTCAGGAAATGTATTTTCTCCCTGGGATTAAAGTATTAAAATGTAAGTACAGAAGTCCACACAGCACTTGTGTATGTGTTGCCCAGTATTCCACAGCTTGTGTTTGTACAGGAAGGCAGGAGGACACAGCTCAGTGTTTAAACTATCTGTGACATCTGTTTATGCTGTGTTGTGTGTGTGGGTGTGTGTGGGTGTGTGTCAGAAGGGAGAGGGCCTTGAGAAGCCTATCTCCTGGAATTGGCTGCTTCAGTGATAGAAACTCATTGCAACAATGGGATAGTTGGCAAATATAAGGCAACACATCTATTGAAGAGAGACATGTGTTTCCAGGAAAGACAAACAACTATTTGAACAAAGTTCAACTATTTATTAACCTGTTAGGCCCCGAGCCTGTTTTTCAGGTCTCAGGCTCGAAAATGACATTCCCAGAACAAAAGACCATATCTTCTAAAAGGGTTAAATTAATACTCTTTGTTCTCAAAGTAATGATGAACCTGTGAGTTGGATGTAGATGAGTCAGAATCAATATAGATGTTTATTATTTTAAAGTAAATTCAGATTGAACATGGTAAAAACTGTAAATTATAGTGTCAATCCAAACATTTAAAGTATAGTGAAAACCACCCTTGGATGATGGAAAGGTAGACTAAAAGCTTTAGGCATCCAAAGTACAACATATAATAAGTACCCTGTATCAAGATTGATGCAAAACAAGTTATATTTGACCTTTTTAGAGAGATTTAGAAAAGAAACTCCACCTCTGAGGTGATTTGGGTGGAAATGGGCGTTTCGCCGTTTCTCTGGAACTCATTGGTCGATTTTGATGATTGAAATCTCTTTTGAACCGTTAGAGCCAATAGAATCGAAGGGGAATTTCCACATACACGCCAACGTTACCATTGAGAAGTGGGAGCTATGCGCACGCAGTTTGCCCAAAGCGAAACCTATCTTACGCTCTGAAATCTGAAATCTTAAAGTCAAAGTCAGCTTTATTGTCAAAATTACTACACGTGTTATACATCCAGAAATCTCGAGATACCGTTTCCCGCAGTCCCACATATATACATAAAACAAAACAAAAAGGGCCTAAATAAACGGGGTATACAATTTGTGTGTGTGTGTGTGTGTGTGTGTGTGTGTGTGTGTGTGTGTGTGTGTGTGTGAGTGTGGCCTAGCATTACTATACTTGTGGGGACCTAAATCTGATTACACAGTCACGTGTGGGGACTCGCCTCCCTTATGGGGACAAATTGGAGGTCCCCATAAGGGGCATCATTAATTTTAGGGTGAAGACTTGGTTAGGGTTAGGTTAAGGGTTAGAGTTAGGGTAAGGTAAGGAACTTCCTTCCTGTAGTTAGTCTCATCGTTGTGGCTGATGAGACCCACCACAGTAGTGTCGTCTGCAAACTTCACGATGTGGTTGGAGCTGAAGATGTGGCACTGGAATGATGGTGGTTTCCTTGAAGCACGAGGGAACAACAGCCTGGCTCAGGGAGATGTTAAAAATGTCTGTGAGGACGTCTGTGAGCTCTTCTGCGCAGTCCCTCAGCACACGACCAGGAATGTTGTCAGGTCCTGCAGCCTTGCGGGGGTTAATCCTCCGTAGTGCGCTCCTCACACTGGCTGGTGAAAGACGCAAAGCCTGGTCGTCGGTGGGGGGGTGGCTTTCTGCGCAGCTGTGTTGTTCTGTACTTCAAAGCGTTCAAAGAAGCCGTTGAGGTTGTTGAACAGGGAGGTATGACTGTCACAGGTCTGTGGCGGTAGTTTGTAGTCCGTTAGGGTCCTTATGCCACAGGCGGCGTGAGTCCCTGCTATCCTTGAAATGTCCTGTATTCTTGTTTTTCTTTCCTGATGCCACGGGACAGGTCAGCCCTGGCTGCTTTCAGCCCAGCTGGATCTCCAGCTCTGAAGGCGATGTTGCGGGCCTTCAGCAGCATGTGGACCTCCCGTGTCAGCCATGGCTTCTGGTTGGCCCGGATGGTGATGGCTCTGTTTGGGTCACATCGTCAATGCATTTGGTGATGTAGCCCGTGACTGTCTCTGTGTATTCTTGTATGTTGGTGTGATGGTTGTATGTGGCTGCCTGCTTGAACATTGCCCAGTCTGTAGTGTCAAAGCAGTATTGAAGTGCAGCAGTACTGTCCTCTGACCACACCCGTACCTGTTTTGAAACTGGTTTGGTGGCTTTTACCCTGGGTCTGTAGGCCGGTTCCAGCAGAACAGTGAGGTGGTCAGAGAGGTGCGGGAGGGGGGATGCCTTGTATGCTCCCTTGATGGTGGTATAGACCAGGTCTAATATGTTGTTTTTCCCTGGTTGGAAAATCAAGACGCTGATATATTTTAGGCAGCACAGTTTTTAAGTTAGCGTGGTTGAAGTCTCCAGCTACGATGAGAAGGCCGTCTGGGTGTGCTGTCTGTTGCTCACTGATGGCTCGGTACAGTTCACTGAGTGCCTCTTCTCTACCCTTGTTGCTGGGGTCAGGGGGGATATAAACAGTCACCACAAGAATTGCTGTAAACGCCCTCGGCAGGACGGCACTTTAGAACCATAAACTTCACCAGTGGCGAACAGTGTTGGCTAACAACAACAGTGTCTCGACACCAAGCGTCACTGATGTACACACACACACACACCGCCGCCGCGAGTCTTCTTCCCCCCCGCTATCTTTGTTTCTGTCTGCTCGTAGCATGTTAGCTTGTCTAGCTGAATAGCGGAGTCCGGGATGTTGTTGTGGAGCCATGTTTCCGTGAACACGTAAACACAGCAGTCCCTGGGTTGATCGTAGTAGACGTATGTTGTCCATCTTGTTGTCCAGTGAAAGGACATGTGCCATAAGTAGTGTTGGAATTGCCGGCTTGTGTGCGCTAGCCGCTAGCCTAGCCCGGATACCTGCACGTTTCCCCCTCTTCTGCCTCCTCTCACACCGCTTGCGGCGTCTTCTTTCCGGGTGGGGCTCGGCACGAGACGGGGAGCAGAGGAGCCCCAGGCAGCTGAGTTCCACGGCGAGTTTAGCTTCCAAACTGAAGAAAGTTGATATTTTTCCAAGAAGAAACTCACGGCTGTATTGTTGTCCTTTACGATATAAGTCCGACGGACATGACGAACAAAGTGACAAACCGATCGCGCCGCCATCTCATTCTCAAACTAGGTTTATTGCTGATGGATTATCAGAAATCATTTCAAAGTGACACAGACACATTGGATTAACCTTCAGCAGCGTTTTTATTGTTTTAATGCCATTGAAGACAAAGGTAAGACATATTGCCGTGTTGCTACCTAATGCCACGTGTTGTGATATCTGTGTTTGTTTCTCATTTTGCGAGTTATTATCAAGGAGTGATGATACAGATACCTATCGAATCTGTGTAATCTCACGATGCTAGTTGATGGGTTGGATTTGCATTTATAATAAGTAATAAGGGTTTTATGAGTGAGTTCTGTGCTAACGGCGTTAGCATTTTTTCGCTCAGGGCTAATTCAGAGGCTCAGCGTTAGTCTTGTGTTTTTTTTGCTAAAATTGTTCAGTTAGCTGAGTTTCTTTCCCGTTACATGGAAATGAAACATTCATAGTTTATTACATATTAAGAAGGTTAAAAGAGAGCAAAAGATATATATTCACTTGGCCAAGGACTCCGTCACGTCACAGTAATCACAGGCAGCAAAGCTGTAATCTGTAACCACTATTTCTGTAAGAAAGCCTTGAACCCCGTGCGTCAATACATTTCATTACACAGGGCGTTGCCCGTACATTTATGATTGCTTGAGACTAGTTGGGGAGGGCCGTGGGTTAGACTTGGGCTTCCCTGGTTGGTGCACAGACTTAGACAAAAGTCTCTTGGCAACACGATCTTCCAATCAGCATTCGGCAGCCTGTGAAGGTTCCTCCCTACTCTGTCGCTATCCTAGTCATTTGTTTTTGCTGCAGTTTTTTTTTTTTTGCTAAAGTTTCTACAGAAAAAGTGGAATCCTTCATTACTGATTCCCAGCTATGCGTGGGAGCAAAGCTCACCCATATCTCAAGGCCGTAGCGATGTCCTGTACTGAATAACGCTTTCTATTCTTCCAGTGTCTGCACTTGACCTTGCTACTTTAGTATTGCAAGCTAAAAACTCTCATATGACTGTCCCCTTCGTTTTGTATCAATCAATCAATCAATGTTTATTTATATAGCCCAATATCACAAATGTTACATTTGTCTCAGTGGACTTCACAGTTTGTACAGAATATCAGTATGACAATACGACACCCTCTGTCCTCAGACCCTCTGTCCTCAGACCCTCTGTCCTTAGACCCTCTGTCCTTAGACCCTCACATCGTACAAGGAAACACTTCCAGAGAAACCCCACAGTTTTAAAGGAACATGGGAAGAACCCTCAGGGAGAGCAACAGAGGAGGGATCCCTCTCCCAGGACGGACAGACGTGCAATAGATGCCGTGTGTAAATTGAAAAGATAATACATTTGCAACATAGGTAGTCCAGATGTTTGGAAATGCATGTGTCTATAATAGGAAGATGAATCCACGAGGATGTCGGCAATCCTGTGGGAGCCATCAGGGAAGTAGTATGATGAGAGTCAGGCAGGACCGCAGTGATAGGCTCAGCCACGACTCGAGGGTCCAGGACTCAAATCGAGAACTCAGGATAGAGGATCCAGGACTCAGGATCCAGAACTCTAACCCTTTATAGTCTAACAACATCTCATGAGCACAATAATGCATATAATGTAATAGGAATCCCTCTTGTAATGTTATATAAAAATAGACTCCACACATGCCGTACCAGAATACTTTCGATTACCAAAGTGAGTGAAATGACAGAGCCACTTAAGGTCAACATCTGTGAATGTTATCATATGAGTAATACAGTGTACATCACAAGTAACATACATAACAACATGTTACTGCTGAGCACTCAGCTAGCTATGTTTCCTTTCTATTTGTATTTGCATTGTAAGAAATACAAATCTTTAAAAGGGCAAACAACGAAATGAAATAATAATTACATCTATAAATAATGCTTGACAATAATCTGGTAACCTCAACCCTTAAAACAAATGAAAGCACATTATCATATTACCAAGCTTGACCCGAAGTTGCTCCCGTAATACCAGTGCAGATGTTGGGAGGAATGGGCACAAGCTACATGTATTGCACTGACTGGAAACCACGAGACATCAGAAAGAACCATCACTACCTCGGTGTAACTTGATCAGTGACAGATGGCCACTGAGCTGATTTAGCTTTAGGTGAAAGTGTTAGGAGAAAAAGTGACTTTGAATCAAATATCATGGCAATCCATTAAGTAGCTGTTGAGATATTTAAGTCATCTCCCTAGAGCCCTAGAGGTCAGCATAAACGTGTGTTGGCTACAGTTCTTATTTTCTGCAACATCCAATGACGAAATCCCTTTTTGCTTTTTGTCTTGCGATGCTAACTTCTGGGTCGGCCTACAAAAATACAGCATCACCGCTAAACTAAGAGTGGTGAACTTCATAAACATCTTTCCTGTCATACATCAGGATGTGATCTGATTATCAGTCCTGTTTGAAAGAACAGTATTGTGGTATTTCTAATCAAATATAGCCATTTTTCTTATGTTTGATTTTCAGCATCATAATCATTTTAAATGAAGGGTTAGCTCCTCTGATTGTTTAGACTCGCCCACTTACACACACAATCAGAGGGAGAGGCAACATGTCAAGTCCCAAACCTGAATGAGAGGATTTGGTTTCCAAAATAAAATATAATAATAATTAGTTACCCGGGAGGTGAAATTGAATCTGACAAAAGCCTCAGTGTTTGTATTTTCAGCTGAAATGATATGTGCGAAACAGTCAAAACCCCCAAAAAGAGGCTCTAACCAAGTAGAACGGCACAAACCAAGACTCACATCGTTTAGGGAATATTTAGCTATGATTTGCATAAAATAAGATAAAAATGATGAATCAAATACGGTGTACTTTTTAGTTAAAGGTGGGGTAGGTAATTCACTTCAGAAACACTTTGTTATATTCCATGGAATGCTCTTAACGTCCCGATAGCAATGAATATCTGAAGTGCTTTGAAGCCGTGGCGCTGTAGAAAGCACAACCAATCATCTGAGCCGGCTAAAGTAACTGGATGGCCTACCTGCCTGCCAGCCTTCCATCGGGGCACACACTTATCTCGTGCCCTCATTGGTCATGTGCGCGTTCGTGTGTGTTGGGGGAGGGGCTCTGTGAGGAAGTCTCAAAGAAGGGGCAGATTGTGGCCCAATCCCAAACCACTCCCTCGACCCTCCCCCTCCGTGATGGAGTGAACTCCGTCTGTAGCCACACTCGCAGCTCAACGAGGCTCCTCCTGTCAGATGGAGGGTAAACAGCAGCAAGCTTTGGGACGGCCTCCCCTCCTCTCCCTCTCTCCCCTCTCTCCCCCTCTCCCCTCTCTCCCCTCTCTCCTCTCCCCTCTCCTCCCCTCTCCCCTCTCTCTCCCCTCTCTCTCCCCTCTCTCCTCTCCCCTCTCTCCCCTCTCTCCCCCTCTCTCCCCTCTCTCCCCTCTCCTCCTCTTCTCCCCTCTCTCTCCCCCTCTCTCCCCTCTCTCCCCTCTCTCTCCCCTCTCTCTCCCTCTTCCCTCTCTCCCCTCTCTCTCCCCTTCTCCCCTCTCTCCCCTCTCTCCCCCTCTCCACTCGTCCCCCTCTCTCCCCCCGCACCTCTCCCTCTCCCTCTCCTCTCCCCTCTCTCCCCTCTCTCCCCCGATCTCTCTCCCCCCGTCTCATCCCCTCTCTCCCTCCTGCCTTCATCGCCTCGCTCCCGTCGTCTCCCCTCCCTCCTCAACTCAAGGGCCGTCTCGCACCTCTCTCCGTCTCCTCGTCACACTATCCCCCTCTCCCCCTCTCTCCCCTCTCTCCGGCAGAAACAGGAAGTGCCGTAACTGTATGTAACACGGTTTCAAATCAGCATCTCTTTGACAAAAAAGTTTTTAAATGAATAACTCAAATAAAACTCAAACATCTTTCATTGCGTTTCAAAGCTCTTTTAGTTTTAAACCTGATGTTTATAAGCTTCGTAGTTTTTGCAACGGTCTGTAAATATACACAACTTTATAATAAAATGCACACCTTTTTCTAGACTAAACACAGGTATGATCCTAAGTTAAAACATATGAGGTCATCATGAGGTTGCTAACATGCAGTTTATCAGTGGATGCTGGAACTACTTGTTAACAGCTTGTTTTCCTGACGGACACACACAGCGTGACTCCGGTCAGGTAGAGACCGGTCTCAAGTCAGCACCGCTGCAGACTCGCTGTTTGAGGGCTTGAGAGCCCACTCCCCCTCCACACTCGTTGGTTTGGAACAGCCCTCAATATGGCGGACCCTCCGCGTGAACGCGCAAACGGAGGGGTAGGGTGTAGGGGGCGGTTTGGGACTGGGCCTTTGTCTCCCCATTCTTACCTACCCGACCTTTAAGTGTGTCTTTCTTTTGAGGTGTCTCAGTGTTACAGAGGGAGAGGAAAATGGAGAAATAATGGACTTTTAAAATACTTAAGGTACAACAATTTCACCAAACAAACACACAATAAATCATCTTAACAGGGTTCAGCAGAGCATCACTGCACCTTATGCGTTTATGATTACATTGTAGTTACTGTTTTCCTATTATATGCAGACACAGCTGTGGTTATAATGAATCGTTTGAAGATTGTGTCCTGCATGAAAATAGAGAAGAAGAATGAAAAGATGGGAGTTGACAGAATGTAATGAGAGGATATAGCTTACAAAAAACAGTCAGGACAAGATTCAAATGTGTTACAAAGACTATAAGATTACTTTGGATAAATACATATATCCATGTAGGGAAATGGTGTATCTGCAGCAGCAACAGATATATCAATGAATAGAAGAGAAGTAAGAGCAAAGTCTCAATCTGTCACAGTCTGCTTTCTCACTCACCTGTTTTCTGCATTAACATTCCTTAGTCACCTGGTAGTCACACCCTGTCTCTCTCTCTCTCACTCTGTTACACCCATCAGCTCCATTAGTATTTAGGCCTACTTCACCTTCACCTCAGTGCCAGATCGTACTTCGCAGCATGCTTGTCTTTCCCGCACTACTCCTCAGATTGCTCTCCCGGTTTCGACCCTGCCTGTCCCTGACCAGCCTGCCTCGCCTGCTTCCTGACCCGTTCTGTACCTGCGACTCCCGTCCTGCCTTCTCCCGGAAACCTCGCCTGTCCCCGACCAGCCCTTTGCCTACTATCTGCCGTGTTGTCTCCTACCAGCCGATTGCCTCTAATAAAGCTGGTTACCGACTATCTCTGGTTTCCCGTGTTCTGCATTTTGGTCCTCAGCTCGTTTGTGACACAATCTCAGTTGATAATTAACTTAAAAACAAACCCCAGCTTTTCCGGAACCCTTTTACAGCCTTCAGCCAAATTACCTCACTGGACAGAGCTTTTTTTGTTTCCATAGCAACAACAATTTGTCACGATCTGTCTGTGTTTTGTTTTGTCTTGTCTTTTTCTGTCTTTGGTTTCCTGTTTTATTTTGAAAAGTGTTCACCCCCTGTCTTGCCTGTTGCTTTCTGTCTCCTGTTCCCTCCTGCCCCTGTGTTTTCTCCTCCCTCCTCACCTGTCTCTTGTTTCTTTGATTAGTCCTGTGTGTATTTCAGTTCTGGTTTTTCTGTTCACGGGGTAGTGTTCTGTTTGTCACCGTGTAAACCTTGAAATCTGCATTTGGGTCCTGCCTGCTTCACAAACTTCCTGTCAACAGCGTAAACTGGCCTTCAAAATAAAAGCATGACAAATTACACTTACCTCCTGTGTTTTACGAGCGACTTATCAAGTAGGCTATTGGCGAACGGCATAAAACATGATAGTATATAAAACCATGCTCGTATCTAACCTATAGAAATGCAAAACGGCGTCAGTTTAGACGTAATTATGTCCTCCTGCTCACCGCATCATTTATGAGAATACATTTCTTAACAAGAGAACATCATCGAGGGGTGATCAATAACATTTCCAACAAGTTCTGTGTGTGTGAGCACTGAGGAGTCTCAAACAGGAGTAATCATTTCAAGATCAGCTTTAATCAATGTTTGAACATGAATTCTTCATATGATAAATGAGGTAACATTTTATTCATGGTATTGTTTCCACATATTTCTCTCCATTCTTCCTTCTGCCAACGGTGTCGCAGTTTCTCGTCTCTCACGTTTTTGTGCTTAGTGCGTACGCATGGGTTTGCGTGGAGGACCGCACGTTTTCCCGTCAAGTTAGTTTTTTATAAATCGCAAACAGTGCGTAGAAACTGGCGTACGCACCGTTTATAAATGAAGCCCCAGACCACTGCTCACTTTTCATTTTGCATCAGTTCATCTCAGATGAGCGAGGGCCCAGAGAAACCATGGCATGTATTGGTGTTGATATATGGCTTTCGCTTTGCATGCTGGAGTTTTAACTTAAAGGGGACCTATCATGCAAAATGCACTTTTGTACGTCTTTTATACATGAATATGTTTTCCCGGTGTGTCAGGGAACTCACCAAGTGTAAGAAAATACAACCCTCTCTCTTTTCCTCCTTACCCAAATCTCTAAAAACGGGGCTGTAACGGATCTGATACAGACCGATCCAGATTTGAATGATTTTCTATGTCACAAAAGTGGTGCTCCACTTAGTGGTCAACTCTCCACCTACCAGGGGAATGAGAGGTTGGGCCACTGCCGGCCATTGCTGCTCGAAAGCGCTGGAGACGCTGTAGTACATATGCCAGGCCTGTAAGTGGCGCTGTAGTCTGCCACAAAAGCAGCGAAGAAGACTTCCCTTGCATGGTTGCCCTTCTGTTTATTCTCCGCTGTGGCTCTTTCTCTCCCCGAGGCAAGCGTTTGTGCCTCCTGCTTTAAAACAAAATGAATAATGATTCTATGTAATCATATGTAAGGGATAATGTGCAGCGACGAGGTCCTTATGGGGAAAAGAACACCGGCAGGCTGATCAGGAGCCCGACACGAGGCGGAGGGATCTAGATCGGCTTCAAGGCACATGATGCAATGTGCACATTACCCCGCTTATCACACGGCCACATTCTCAACAAAGTAACGACATGACTCCCAATATTAATTGAAATGCTTTTATGGATTTAGAAAATGATTTTATTGATTTAAAAAAGAGTTGTATGTATTGATTTAAATTGACATGCATCCGCTAAGAAAAGTAGTCCGTTGTAAAGTAAGTAAAACATTCAACTGCACACACACACACACACACACACACACACACACACACACACACACACACACACACACACACACACACACACACACACACACACACACACAAGTCTTGTATTTCACTTGGTTATATATTTAGTAGTGAAGGAAAGGAGGCTAGGTGGGGCTTACTCATTCTATTAGGCATATAATGACAAGACGGATGAAGAATGTTGTTTTATGGTCACCTCCACTTTCGATGGACGGCCAGCTATCAAGGGAGCGAGAGAGTGATGAAGTATTGTACTTTCATATACAAATAAGGAATGAAAGCGATATGAGGGAACTCATGTTAACCGATTGCACACAGTTGCAGCAATTTGCATAATAAGTTCTCTCTCTTAATCATACCTCTCTAATGTCTAAACAAACATTTATTATTCAGCTTAGAACTCGTAGAGAAACAGATGCTCCTTCATATTTATTTGCATGTTCAGCCAATGAGAGCGCATAACTCTGCCAACATGCATGTCCATATGTAGGCTTTGTTATGGAAGTATGTTTGTGCCTTGCTAACACTTGATTTCTCAATGCTGTCCAATTTAAAAAGGAAACAGATGTGTGTGTCAGGGCCTGTTCTGCAAATCAGAATGAAATCAAAACGCAGCATTAAAGTCATAAATCAAAACGATAATGCAATCAGATTAAAGGGCCTATCATATTCAATTTCACATTCATATTTTGTGCCTCTCGTGTGACTTCAATTAAAAAAAGCTCTTTATTGTTCTCATACTGCCTCTTTTCCCCCTCTGTCTGAAACCAGAGCCCAGTCTGCTGTGTTGGAGCCAATAGTAGCACAAGTGTTACATAGTGATGTCACTATTTACAGAAGTAAACAAAGGACTCAAATGTAGAGGTTATCAGTTGGGGTTAGGTGGGGGGGGGGATACACATACAAGTTACTTTAGGATGTTAGCCTTTGCAGACCATTTACATACATTACATTACAGGAAAGGGAAAACTAAAAACGGCATAGAAGGCCCCTTTAAAGTTTCTCGAATCCCACATTCTTTTAGTCAAACATGAAAGAGAGAATAACAATGATTTAGTTTCTCACTTGGATAACTGCTAAACAGTAAATATGATGTAAACATGATTCCTCACACTAAGGTGTATGCTGTCACTGTTACAGGTACCGCTGTGTGAATGAAAACACTGCTTTTTTAAATGTATTATTTAATAAAATCATTGGCCCCTATGGCCTTTTACACAACAACGCAACCAACTAAATGTGTTGTATGAGATCTATCGGTTAGAAGTATTTGGTGGAGGGCACTTCAGCCTCACTAAAAGCCACAACACATTCTAGTCCCCACAGGTGCACAAACTCCAAGCTGCATTCCCACGCTAGTGCATCTGGAGTGTATGGTGCTGCTTTCCAGTGTGTGTGTTTGAGTACTTGCCAGCCTTTGTTTGCACATAACGCCAGTGTTGGCAGTGTGTGTTTTCGTGTAGCTACAGTATGTGTGTGTCTGCGTGATTGTGTGTCTATGCATGCTTCTTATGTGCATGCCAGCATCTTCACGTATGCACTCTTTTTCATGCGTGTGTTTCCGTATAGGTGTGCGGCAGCAGGCTGAGTCCGTGGAGTCTCATTAATGACTTCATTAAGGCCAGGGAGATCTCATTTAGACAGAGTGAATTATTCAACCCGTGAGTCAGTCAGACCCGCGGAGACACCTGCAGACACCACCTAGGAACAGAGAGAGAAGGGGGGAGACAGAAGGTGGATAGAGATAGAGAGGAGAGACTGTCTGAAATATTTAATTCGCCAAAAATAGGGAAAAGGGTAGCACGAAGGCACAGAGGGAAAAAAGAGACACATGGGCTATGCTTGATATTTGTGCTGCATGTTAAAGGTTGACACATAAGTTATAAAGAGAAGGTACAATTAAAATGGCTTCACCCTTTAAATTGAGTGGTCACTCTGGCCAAACTGTTTCAACCAGTTGAATCAGCTTGATCCTTGCCATGGTAGGCTTTGTTGTAACTGTCCTTACTTTGGTGAGTTTATGTTTTGATAACAAATAGGCAAAAGCCCTTCTTACAAGACGTGTCTTTGGTTGTTTGAAATTTGACCCCATGACCTTACGGACATAACCTTGTACAAAATTGCCAAGTCGCTCTTGTCAAAAGACGTGTCTTTAAGAGAAAAAAAACATATATAAGTCGCTTCGGTGTATAAGTCGCATTTATCCACTGAAGTCTTCATCCTCTGTGTCACTGTGAAGTTCTCACTATCACCGAGCTAGCTATCCATCCAGTTAAACACTTTCAAAGAAACTCCGGCACAGATGTCAGCTTTACTGAAGTTCAGCTGAGACACACTACACCTTCGGCCAGCCCGGAGCAAAAACGTTTCATGGCTCTGCTCAATGCTAGGTCAATAGCAAACAAAACGTTCCTGCTGAGCGACTTCTTCACCTCTCGTGAACTGGATTTTATGTTCCTGACGGAGACCTGGGTCCACGCTGGCGAGTATACACTGTTCTCTGAACTTCTTCCTCCTGACTGTACTTTCTTTAGCCCCCCCCCCGTGCCACCGGCCGTGGTGGGGGGCATAGCTTCAGTGTTTAGAGCTAGCCTCCAATGGCGATTGCTTCACCCTGTAACTAGCTACACTAGCTTCGAGTTGCAGCTTTTTGGCCTCGCCTATACTCTGCGCTGTCGTGTATCGTCCGCCAAAGTCCAATAAGGATTTCATAACTGACTTTTCCAACTTTCTGTCCGGGATCATCGTGAAATATGATCGTGTTTTGATCTCCGGAGACTTCAATGTCCATGTGTGTTGTGAGTCCAAACCTCTGGTTAGAGACTTTTTAAATCTCCTTGACTCTTTTGGTCTCGTTCAGTCCGTGGCTGGCCCAACACACGAAAAAGGACACACCTTAGACTTAGTACTATCGTTTGGACTGTCTGTATCTGTGGATGAAATCTGTGCAGCAACTTGTATCTCGGACCATTTACCGGTTCTGTTTACAACCTCGATCCCCTCCGCAGGAGTCGAATCACGTGCCCCTGTGAGTCGTCTGCGTTCGATTAACCCCTTGACTGCCTCACGGTTTTCTGATGTTTTTAATGCTTCTTGTAAGGGAAACTTCTGCAGCAATGGAGAGTCAGGACTCAGAGAGACACGAAGAGAGTTGGAGCTTTGATGTCAAACACGGATCTTTAATACAAGCATCGGCCGGAGAAAATCACTCTCTCCTCTTGCTTGGAACTGTCTGCAAAAGGACTGGAAACTGAGCAATCTGGTTCCACTGCATGCTTGTAAAGCTTGGATAGATGCTGTGCAATCTGATACTGTTGGTACCTGTACATGTCGTTAGGTATGATGTCCTTTTTGTGGAACCTATTTGCTGCAGGTCTCCCTTGAAAAAGAGATCGATGATCTCAATGGGATTCACCTGGTTAAATAAAGGTTTGAAATGTAATTAAACTAAACTAGATGTGGAGAAGGAAAATGATGTTTTAATCACTTAAAGAAACCCCCTTTGAGAGGAGGACACTGGAGGGGAACCCTGATCAGCCTGACATAGGCAGGAGTCAAGGACAGAGGAAGGCAGTATACGTGCTCTTTTTCAAGGAGCTGGTTTAGCTAGAAGGCTAACTACCTGTAGCAACACCAGGGCTATATTTAGCTTCCCCTGCCTCCCTTTTCAAACGTCAGGATCAGACCAGTCTATGGACCAGACCAGTCCATGGACCAGACCCAGCATGGATCCAGACAGATGTGAGCGACTTAAAGCACGTATCAGAAACAACTAAAAGGCATGAACAAATAGAGTCCATATGGATGATGCTATGCGACTAGCTGTGTTTAGGAAAGTAAACACAGCTGTCCAGTGAGGGTACAGGATAGAAGCTTAATAAGGAGGCAAAACAGGCACTAAAAGAATAGACTGTATCAAGTGCTGTGTGCCTTTGAGCCCTGCGTTGTAATATGACAGATGTTTTGAGTTTCTTTAAAAATAAGCTTAAATTAAGGCAATATTTCAACCCTAATTGTTAAGTATAGTTTGAGTCCCTAAAAAAACACACCTATGTTCACACACACACACACACACACACACACACACACACACACACACACACACACAGTATATTCTGCACATGCATATTTGAAACTTTCTTTATACATTCACTTTATGAAACACTAAAAGAAAAGCATTGCTCCTTTGCTGCAGCAGCTTTTCGGAACACTTGGATCAAATGCACACGAGCACAGGTGCGCGCTCACACACACACACACACACACGCAGGGCAATCAGTATGACTAAACAGACTGTGTGGCGCAGTGAAAGCTCTATCAATCATTCCTGAAGTTCAGTGCAGGTGGGGACCCCTAATAGCCTTTGCAAGTGTGTGTGTGTGTGTGTGTGTGTGTGTGTGTGTGTGTGTGTGTGTGTGTGTGTGTGTGTGTGTGTGTGTGTGTGTGTGTGTGTGGTGACTTGAGGGCAGGAAGGTGGACTGATTACTCATAGCCTGCAATTGAATGTGTGTGAGAGGAGGTGACTGAGTATGTGGCCACTTACAGCCTTCCTCTCTGAAAAGACTCACACTCCCATCTGGTCATATCTCATAGGATGGCTAAAAGGTCGCCAGACCTGACTATTTTTATATGCAAAGTGGTAGAAAAGTCAATACATTACTTTGGCCAACATACTGTATCTTATACTGTTAGTAATTCTTGAACCCTGAGAGCAGGACAGACTGAAAAGAGTCGAGGGAAGCTTATAGAAGTTAACATTTAATTACACAACAGATGCGGTGGTGTACAAAATGGAATGTGCATGTGCAGGCTCTCTCCATGTGTTGGTCAGTCCAGGTCAGGATAAAGAGGTCGATTCTTGGCTCGCTCTTCCTGTTGTCATCTGAGGTCTTCTCCTATTGGCCGGCGTCGTCGGGGGGCGGGTCCAATGCAATTCCTGCCTTTTTCTGTTGCTAAATGACATCATTCTGGTGTCTGTGGTTATTTAAACATTCCCTAATAAACGTTATTCAGCGGCAATAACTGAGTGCTAACCCCAGTGTGCTCAGGGTACAACATCACATGTCATTTCACCTTTGATTCACGGTTTGAAAACGTAGCATTTCGCCACATGCTAATGCTAACCGGAAATGACGAAATTCACCAGCGGAAAACCGGAAATCATCTTCGGTTTTTAGAATAAAACAGATTTAAATTAAATACATTGTATTTAATTCAAGTTACGCCATATCAACATTGATTTTAATTTCTAACAATACCTAATATACTCAGTAGTGTACTGTCTTTTGAAGACCCTTTATGTTTAACAGTTTTTATGGGCTATCTCATGTTACCCACACAAGTGCCACTCAGAAAGAAAGACATTGTTGTAAGATGTCTTATTCAGCTTTGTGGAAACGGTGCAGACACCATGTATTAACCTGTTAAGCCCTGAGCCTGTTTTCCAGGTCTCAGGCTCGAAAATGACATTCCCAGAACAAATGACTATAACTTCACTTCTAAAAGGGTTCAATTAATAATCTTTTCTCTCAAAGCAAAGATAAACCTGTGAGTTGGATGTAGAAGAGTCAGAATCAATATAAATGTTTTTATTTTAAAGTAAATTCAGATTGAACAAGGTAAAAAAAATGTAAATTATAGTGTCCGTCCAAAAAAACCACATTACTTGTGAAAACTTGAATGATGGGATAGTGACTAAAAGCTTTAGGAATCCTAAATACCCTGTATCAAGAATCGGCGCTTTCACACTTTTCCCAGGAATAGTTCCCGGAACTTTCTAGTAAATCGAGTTCACACCGAAATAAGTCCCTGAGGGAGGATTACGCACATGAAGCCGCTGACGTCACTTCTTCTTCTGCTTTGGGTTTACTGGCAGGCCGCAAACAGCTTCACAGCGTTTACTGCCACCCGGAGTCCGGGACTTTGGGTGGCAGTATACGCCACCCGAAACCCCGGATAAATCGCCAGAAGCGCCGACACCTCCTCATCACTCCACCGATCCCACGTTTTATTTTATTTGTGTTGCCATAAGTTAGTCTCTCTCCGTTCGTGAGGAAATAAAATGGCGGCTTCACAAAAACTTTTCAGAGTTTTACGGGGTGTGGTTAGCAATTCGCCCAGCCGATCAGAAATTGGAACCTTTTTCTCCCCAGGAAAGTCCCTGCTAGAGAGATTTTTAGTATGTGAGCAGGGACTTTGAGTCCCTGCTCACATACTAAAAAGGGTTAGGGTGAAAAGGTCCCCGAAAAAATATCTTTTTGGTGTGAACGCAACATCCCAGGAACTATCGGAACTACTTCTGGGAAAGGTACCCCGGTGTGAAAGCGCCTATTGACGCAAAACAAGTGAAATTGGACCTTTTAAGAGAGATTTAGAAGAAGAAGACTACTTTAAGGGTCATTTGGGTGTATTTGCCGTTTCTCTTGAACCCATTGGTCGATTTTGGTGATTGACACCTCTTTTGAACCGTTAGAGCCAATAGAATCAAAGGGGAAGTTCCACATACACACACACGTTACCATTGAGGAGTGAGAGCGACGCGCACGTAGTCGAAAGCTATGTTACGCTCTGAAAACTGAAACCTAGGCTCAAACTAGTAAATATGAAGATGGATTATCAGTAATCATTTCAAAGTGACACAGACACATTGGATTAACCATTGGATTAACCTTCAGCAGCGTGTTGATGCCACTGAACACAACTTTTGACCAGAGACACATTGGCCGTGTTTGCTCCGTAAAGCTCTGTGTTGTGATGTCTGTGTTTGCTTCTCCTGTCGCGAGTTCTGATCGCTGAGTGATGATACTCATATCTGTGGAATCTCAGCTTGCTAACCGATATCTTGTTTGTGCAGATCCGATATGTAATAAGGGTATTTATACCTGTGCTAAGTGCGTTAGCATTTTTTCGCACAGGTCACATTTAGACACTTCTTGTGAGACTTGTGTTTTGTTTCGGTAACATTTTTTCGTATCGTCAGTTAGCTGAGTTTCTTCCCGTTAAGTCGGTATGACACATTCATAGGTTTTTAAATGTTAAGAAGCCCTGAGACACAGGTGAGCCTGGTGGCCTCCGGGTTGAACAGGTCAAAGGAGCCCTCTTCTCATTGGTCACCATTGTGTTACTCACAACATGATAGACAGAAGGGGAAAGCAGTACTGCAAGTGAAACAATCTTTTCACAAACTCAAAACAGCGCTTTCATTGCATTGCATTTTTCTGATGCTTTTATCCAACGCAATAATAGAAATTACCATAATGCATTTACTCCGTCTTTCTGGCTGTTTGTACCTGTGTACTCTCATGTTCCGGTTAACCCAGCTTCCCCCAAATCTCTTTTTTGTGTCCATATCTACGCCGGGATCCTGAGTCGAGGCTAATCATGTTGCTGTGGTCCTGTGTCCTGATCAGAGTCCTGGACCTCGAGTCGTGGCTGAACCTGTCTCTGCGGTCCTGCCTGACTCTCATCATACTACTTCCCTGATGGCTCCCACAGGATTGCTGACATCCTCGTGGATTCATCTTCTCATTACAGACACCTGCATTTCCAAACATTTGGACTACCTATGCTGTAAATGTATTATCTCTTCAATTTACACACGGCATCTATTGCACGTCTGTCCGTCCTGGGAGAGGGATCCCTCCTCTGTTGCTCTCCCTGAGGGTTCTCCATGTTCCCTTTAAACTGTGGGTTTTCTCTGGAAGTTTCTCCTTGTACGATGTGAGGGTCTAAGGACAGAGGGTCTAAGGACAGAGGGTCTAAGGACAGAGGGTCTAAGGACAGAGGGTCTGAGGACAGAGGGTCTAAGGACAGAGGGTGTCGTATTGTCATACTGATATTCTGAACAAACTGTGAAGTCCACTGAGACAAATGTAACATTTGTGATATTGGGCTATATAAATAAACATTGATTGATTGATTGAACCATTAGGATACAATACAAACTCAAAGAAGTAAGAACCCTGTAAGTACATTGGAATTCAATATGCTGAATTATTGTAAATGCTACTGGATTGGCTTCATCTAAGCCAAACATTTCCTCGCTTTAAAAAGATTTGTAATCTGAGTTCATTATCATTTTGTTGTTTTTCTGTTTTGGAAGCCGCTTGCTGTTTCCCTGCATTAGCAATCCTGGCTTCTGCTGACGTGTCACCAGGGGCACTGTTCTACTAAAACAGATAAAACCATTCTTTTCTAAATGAACTCTGCTTTACAGGGCCAAGCTTGTATGAATACCAGAATGTTAGCAGGTGCAGGCCGATGCAACTGCTGGTGAGTGAGGGCAATAAGAAAACAGCCCGATGCAGGGCTCCTGTGCATATGGCCGTGGCGCGGGGCTGCCACCTGCCAAACGTTTATGTTTGCAGCTTTCTTGCAAATCAATTGTTGAGGTTATTTTTGAATGTCTTATTTCTTAAATGCCAAGAAAGTTTACTACGGTTTTTTCTGGATGCATTGCAAATGAAGATATATACCTTGGCCTTTGGGGTAAAATTACAATGGCTGGAAACCTGAAGTTGAATGATAAGATGAGCTCCGGAGAAGGTTCTGTGTGTAGGTGGGGATAGTTGCTGTTCACACAGTGTTTGAAGCGTCGCCTTTCAAACACTCGTTCAGGCAACGTGTGTGTGTGTGTGTGTGTGTGTGTGTGTGTGTGTGTGTGTTCTCTACGCTTTTCCAAAGTTGCTTAGGTAACGGGAATGTGTATTTCCATATACATAATGAGTGAATGCTTTATCCCACTTTAACACTTTCTCTAGACAAACAGCATCTTCATGGTTAAAGGAGCTAAAGATATGCATAATAAGTTTCTGCTTCAAAGTGTTCTTGTTAAAAGCTGCATAAACTAAGTGGAGAAACTATTCGTCTCATTTGAAAACACATTTCCTCTAAGCGGTGCTTATTGGTGGCCCATCCAATGCAGGATGAAGTCACTCAGTGAGTTATTGGATATCTTGCCAACCTTTATTTCATGCACAGTTACACATGCAGTAACAGCCAAGGAAGCATAATGAAAGACAATCAATTGATCATAGATGCACGTATAACCACATTATGTGAGCAACAGGAGAGGGAAATCAGAAAGGCTGTGCGAAAGATAAAGATGAAAATAAATGGAATTTGTAAATCATGGATCCACGTACACTGAGCAAAAATATAAACGCAACACTTTTGTTTTTGCTCCCATTGTTCATGAGATGAACTCAAAGATCTAAAGCATTTTCTATAAACACAAAATAACCATTTCTCTCAAATATTGTTCACAAATCTGAAAGAATCTCGGGGGGTCTGGGGGGGTCCGAAAACCAGGCAGTATCTGGTGTGAGGATTAGGGTTATGTTGTGAATCGAGTGGCCTGTGTTCGTCGTCCATAACATACGCCTGCCCATACCATAACCCCACCACCACCATGGGCCACTCGATTCACAACATTACCCTACCCCTAACCCTACCCCTCACACCACATACTGCCTGGTTTCCGGACCCCCCCAGACCCCCCCAATAAAGCAAAACTGCACGTTTCAGAGTGGCCTTTTATTGTGGCCAGCCTAAGGCACACCTGTGCAATAATCATGCTGTCTAATCAGCAGCTTGATATCACCTGTGAGGTGGGATGGATTATCTCGGCAAAGGAGAAGTGCTCACTATCACACATTCTTTGTTCATCTCATGAAAAATGGGAGCAAAAACAAAAGTGTTGCGTTTATATTTTTGTTCAGTGTAAATTCACTCGACAAAGATTATAGCAACGGAGAGTGCTGAGTGATGGCATAATGTACCATCAATTTCTTCCCCTCGCTGTATTCATTTATTCATGCAGACTTGTCACAGTATGCATAGACATATTTGACTAATAGCATGGGATGTGTTGGAGGAATTGCCAAACTAAGATGAGGTTTATGGGATGCTACAATGATCCGTTTGGTATTTCAGCCAAACCCTTCAGAAACATGTTTTGTATATATCTCAGACCATATTGTTGAGTCTGAACCCTTTTAGAAGATATGATCATTTGTTCTGGGAATGTCTGAGCCTGAGACCTGGAAAACAGGCTCAGGGCTTGGTTAATGGCCAAGTTAGCAAAAACATACATGTGCATTTGTGCAACAAGCACTCGCTCAGAGAGGATGTTCAGCACAGCTGGCAGCATTGCTACCCCAGAGAGATCCTGCCTTGCTCGTAATCTTTGATTTACAGATTTGGATATGGCCTGTTGGGGCATCTGGGTCTTTGTATGGACAGTGGCCTGTACACTTGAGTTTTGTTTTAAGGAGGTTGTTTTGCTTGTGTGCTCATATTTATTTATATATATATAATATATATATATATATACTGTTACTTTATTTCAATATTATTTTAACTATTTAATATTTAATTTGCAATGTTCAATAAAAGGTTCTGTTTGAAAGGTTGTACTTGAATTATTATTATATATTACCATTATGTCAGTGGTCTAAAATGGTCTAACAACGGTCGACAATATTATCATTTATCGCAATAATTTCCAGGAAAATGTATCGTCCAACAAAATTAATGATCGTGACAGGCCTAGGTACTACCTTATCATGCAAGCATTCACCTACTGAGGTTATAGACCTGAATGCGCGCGCATCTCACTTCCGTATAAAAGGAGGCCTCGTCTCCTGACCACCATTCTTTACTCTTCAGCGAGCGGAGGTGATACTTACACTGAGTCTGAGACGTTTGAGAGAAAGGAAAGCGAATATTATCGAAATGGAGCCACTCCTGGAGCATCCTGGGGAGAGTGAGGCGAGAACGTCTGGCAGTCATTCTCGTAGCACCGGATCGTGTCGGGGGCGCCGTGGTAATCAGAGATGACACAGATGAAGGTGGGTCAGCCCCGGCCAATCCCCCAGTTCTGGGGGGCGATGTCTCAAGAGGCAGGTGCAATCGGGGCGTTACCCACTCTGGGCCGTCCTCTCCAGGCGTGGCTCCTGAGAGCGACAGGCTGAGACAGGGTGGATTGTCTGACAGTGTTATTCAGTCTATCCAGGCAGCTAGAGCGGGATCCACCACAGCCTGTTACGGCCCGTCCACACAGCGGCGTGCGTTGAAAGCTTCACCTGTCACTTTTCACCCAACTGCATTGTGGGAAGCGGAGCTTTGCTGGCGTGGCTCGCTGCAAAAGTTGAGCAATGTTCAACTTTTGAAGCCTCGGCAGAAGCGTCAGCCAATCGAATCATATGCCAGTACAAGCTCTAGCCAATCAAACCGCTGCTTGTGTGTCAGGGGCGGGAGATTCATGCGATTGGTTGTTGGTCGAGTTTCAGACACGCCTGCCGGCAAGCTTCAACGCACGCCGCTGTGTGGACGGGCCGAGTTAACCGCTCTGTCGGTGCGCCCGAGTTGCCTGTTGATTCGGGGTGACCGGAGACACTCAGACCGAACCCCTCCTTTGTGCCCAAGAGCCTAAGGAGTGTGTTCAGGTCGAGGGCTATTCAGTTGGGGGGATTTAGTCTTCCACCCCATGGTGGGGCCAGGGAAGCTAAATTACACCTCCTCTGCCCGGTGCGTGCGTTAGCATGTTATGTAGAGCGCACAGCTACCCTGAGACGCACTTTGTCTCAGGGTAGCAGCCGTTTGTGTGCGTCGGGGGCGAGGTGACTGGAAAAGCTCTGTCCGAGAAACGCCTGGCAGACTGGCTTTGCACACGCCTACGAGCAGGCAGGGAGAGCCTGTCCCGCGACGGTCCGTGTGCACTCCACGCGAGCTGTGGCTGCATCAACAGCCTTATTCAACGGTGTGAGTGTGGAGGATATATGCACAGCGGCGTCTTGGTCAACGCCAGGCCCCTTCATAAGGTTTTATCTCTTGGATATGTCTGGCTCTTTCTCAGCGTCTGTGCTTGCTGGGGCAACACCAGTGTCGCCAGCAGGGGGGGGGGGGCATGGCCACCCTGATATATTTGTTGGCCCCCCCAACAGACATACCGCCTCGCCAGTCACGTATGCGTAGTAGTTTATCTGATATTTAACAACAAATACACAGCCAGCGAGTCGCTTGATTTGAGCTTCCAACGCTCACACTGCAGCCCCTCCCTCTCCTACCATGGTAACACTCTGAGATTCGCACAGACAGCAGCAGGTTGCAGCAAAACGTTTCTTTCTACTGACTCGACTGGAGTTAACAAAAATCCACTAGACTTCTAGAAGGTAAGTCGTATACGTTCGTTGCCTGTTAAGCCCCACCACACTTTAGGCTTTAGTGTGTTAGCTTTAGGTAGCAACAAACGGAGATATGCTTACCGTTAGCTGTTATTCTGATCAAAATGTGTGTTCGGGGGACATCTTACTTCTTCCTTCTCTCTGTCTATACCTGTGTACTCCCATGTTCCGATTAACCCAGCTTCCCCAAATGTCTTTCTTTTTGGTGTCTATATACGCCGGGATCCGGAGTCATGGATGATCCTGCGGTCCTGTGTCCTGCATCGCGAGCCCTGGATCTTGAGTCGTGGCTGTGGTCCTGGATCAGAGGTCCTGGATCTTGAGTCGTGGCTGTGGTCCTGGATCATAGGTCCTGGATCTTGAGTCGTGGCTGTGGTCCTGGATCATAGGTCCTGGATGGATATCCTCGTGGATCCATCTTCCTATTATCCACACATGCATTTCCAAACATCTGGTCTACCTATGTTGCAAATGTATTATCTTTTCAATTTACACACGGCATCTATTGCACGTCTGTCCGTCCTGGGAGAGGGATCCCTCCTCTGCTGCTCTCCCTGAGGTTTCTCCCATGTTCCCTTTAAACTGTGGGTTTTCTCTGGAAGTGTTTCCTTGTACGATGTGAGGGTCTAAGGACAGAGGGTCTAAGGACAGAGGGTCTGAGGACAGAGGGTCTGAGGACAGAGGGTCTGAGGACAGAGGGTCTGAGGACAGAGGGTCTGAGGACAGAGGGTCTGAGGACAGAGGGTCTGAGGACAGAGGGTCTAAGGACAGAGGGTCTGAGGACAGAGGGTCTAAGGACAGAGGGTGTCGTATTGTCATACTGATATTTTGTACAAACTGTGAAGTCCACTGAGACAAATGTAACATTTGTGATATTGGGCTATATAAATAAACATTGATTGATTGATTGATAGATTCAATGGCATTAAAACGAGAACCGCTGGAAGACCTGGAAAACAGGCTCGGGGCTCAGTAAAGGCTGGCTTGACTTCAGGTATAATTTGTCTGTAAACACACTTTGGCGGCTATCCTAGTTAGCGTTAATTTAGCTTGCTAAGCTAACGTTAGCTGATGTCGGTATGCTGGGCTGGTGTAATGCGTAGTATTAATCACTGCTGTGTGTAATGTCAATTAGCAGAAAGTCAACAGACATCTCTTCTTATTTTAAGAAGAAGATGAGTAAAGGAGAGACAGAGCTGGCAGGGGAGCAGCAGCATAGGGCTAGTGAGGAGGAGGATGATGATGATGATGATGATGATGATGATGATGATGATGATGATGATGATTGATGATGATGATGATGATGATGATGATGATGATGATGATGATGATGATGATGATGATGATGATGATGATGATGATTGATGATGATAAGGGTGCACAACAGCAGGCCAATAACTGGCAGCAGCATCAGTCAAAGAAGGGAGACAGAACAAATCAAAAGCAGCTGTTCCTGGACCACCAGGTGATGTGATGACTGTGACCCTGATAATGAAATGGATGCCTAGGCTAAACAGTACTATATTACTCATTTCTCTTTCCAAAGGTGATATTATAGAACTGTGTTACTAGTCATGTATTACTGCCCAAACACTGCTAGAGAGTAAAGTCATCTGGATAATTGTGTGGTTATAGTGTGTATAACAAGTCATGACATAACCACTTAAAGCATTCTGATTCATGGTTAGTGGTAGTTGAGTTTGAATAGCATTGTCATAACAGATAATATCTGTAATGAATGACTATGGAGGGGTTAGCTACTCATTTTATAATCATTATTTTAATATCAGAATAACCGATTTTGCCTCTTATTTCTTCACAGACATCTCCCAGTCAGAGCAGAGCAGCCCAAGCAGCCACACCTGAAGTTCTTCCCACAAACACTTCAGTCTTTACAGAAAAAGGTGCTTCTGTAAAGACTGGTTCTATTCTCATAAATGGCTGGAATACTCTCAAAGTAAAGACTCTGCCTACCGTTATGCCTGCCGGCTCTTTTTTTGTTACATTACATTGCATTTAGCTGACGCTTTTATCCAAAGCGACTTACAGTAAGTACGTTCGACCAGGAAGACACAACCTTGAAGAAAACAGAATCATAAAGTCCATCAGGTTTCATGGAGCCAAACATTTCAAGTGCTACTCAACTGGCTTTAGAGGAGCCAGTCCTTTATTAGTATATAAGTGCCTTGTTAGTAATTCTATCGCTCGAAGTGGAGTCGAAAGAGATGAGTTTCAGTCTGCGCCGGAAGACGTGCAGGCTTTCTCTTCAGTCTCCCTTCCTCAGTTGATTCGGCATTCGCATCAACAGAGGGGTTCAACAATTGGAAAAAGGCAACCTACAAAGATGGGGGACTTGTAGGCCATGCCAAATCTGAGGCACTTACAAATGCAATGTTAGCATGGGCAGAATATGAACAGTGAAATGCTCTCTCTCAGCCTCCTTAAAGGCAGAGTACATTAGTCAAGGAAAATAGAGAGTATATTAAAACAGTTGCTGCTTCTCACAGCTACCCAGAACAATACGACACGCAGAGAGGACATAAAGAATCAGAAGGGGAGAATAAAGGAAACTTCCTCTCTGTTATGGAACTACTAGCCAAACACAATCCCATCGTCAGAACAAAGAAATGACAAGTCAAAGAAATGCGACATACCTTGGGCATTCCCCAGAAAACGAAATAATTGATGATTATTATAAATGAAGAGACACAAAGTGAAGCTTTCAGCATTTTGGTTGACGGGAGAAAAGACAGAAGCAAGAAGGAACAGACGTCCTTTGTAATTCGGTATCATTACAATAGGTCAGTCTGTGAAAGCCCTTTCAGCCTTGCAGCACTTTCACAGAACATTGTACAAATATTGCAGAAGCATGTCTTGACTACAGAAACCACCTAGTGGGGCCAGCTTATGATGGAGCCTCAGTGATGAGTGGAAAGAACACAGGTGTGCAAGCACCTATTAAATCAGAGGCTCCATTAGCATGTTATGTGCCCTGCAATGCACATTGCTTGAACTTAGTTTTAGTTGAGCGTGTAAAATGCATCCCTGAAGCATATTGCAGAAACTGTATGTATTTGTGTCGGGTTCATATGTGCACCAAAGATGGATTGAGGTACAGAGGGAGATGTTAACAAGTGACAAGGAAATGCATTGGCTTCAAGGTAAAATTGTGTTGTGGCCAAATGGCAGTACTGTCATTTTCATATTTAAGTTGATATGATGGGTTCTGTGGCCAAACGGCGGTACTACAACTTCCATACAGGGGCATGACGTCACCATTAGCCTTAGCTTAGCATAGAAATTAGCATTCGTTCTTTTGGGAGTATTTTCGTTAGTATTAGCCTTGTTGTGTCTTTGTGTGTTTTTTTACTCAAAAATAGCTTTTTTAGCATTTCATATTTTAGTATTATAACTAGGGCTGTCAAGTTAACGCGTTAACGAAAAAAAAAATGAACGCCACTAATTATTTTAACGCGATTAACGCATGTGTATTTTTTGTCCTCGGCCGCCCCGTAGTTTCAGAGCGCATCGAGTTTAAAATACCGTCTACAAGCTGATGCTGACAGCCCCGCTCCTGCCGTCCGCTTGCTGCAGGCCACACTTCCACGCTCACCGGCAGGCACCGACTGGCCATCGGGAGGACCGGGAGGGTGTGTGTATGTGTGGCCCGAGCGAGACCTCACGTGTATTGTTATTGTTAGCATCTGGTGCTAGCTAGCTGCGCTAACGGATATAAGGAGCTGTTTAAATGAAAACAGTGGAGCGACATTTCGCCACAACTGCGCAGAGCACTTGACTTGATGCAGGAAGCCAGACAGAGGGACATTGCACGAGAAGTCAGCACACTCAGCTCGGATAGTGCGCAACATGATTGCAGCGTCCAGGCAGCTCCCGTTCGAGCATATGCCTTGAGTTGCACATAACTCCAATGATCCATCACACACACACACACACACACACACACACACACACACACACACACACACACACACACACACACACTTTGTATTGTATTATTGAATGAGAGGTTCCAGGTTGAATTGAGGCGAATATTTGTAATGTTCAGAGGTTGTTGTGTTTAATATTCATGAGAATATTTGTCATTGTTCAAATGATAATACACATTAGCATAAAGCATATGTGTCCACTCATATGTTGATAAGAGTATTAAAAACTTGAAAAATATTCCTCTAAGGTACATTTAGAACAGATCAAAAATGAGCGATTAATCGCGATTAAATATTGTAATCGACTGACAGCCCAAATTTAAACATTATATATTTTATGTATTTTTGATCCAAGACTATTGTTGTACATTTGTGTAGGTATTATTGTTGATATTTAACAATAGTTATGGTCCTGACCTTTAGTATTTGTAAGAGAGAAGGGTGAGAACCATCAGTAGTGGTTTTGGTCAGCCGACAGTAAGGACCTAGGCCTGTTTCATCATCGGTTCCCCAAATTCTCTTATTTTTATTTAGAAATTGTAGGAACACATATTTTTTCTTTTCTTCAACGTATACATTTAACCATTTGTCAAAGTTGTGAATAGATGGTTGACAAAAAACTTTTACTTGAAGGGTTATATGAAGGATTTACAACGTTTTTTTAGGGGAACAAACTCCCTTGGAGTAACGGCTGGGTTACTAATGTCTTGGGTACGTTCAGAGGTGTCCAAGGCCTAAGGAGGACCTCCAGTGGTCCCACATGTTTATGGCAGTACGTGAAGTCCAGTGGATGTGGTCCCTATCAGTGTTGAAATCTTCTCCCCTGAGCGTTTTTACATGGCCTGAGGTTTGTTGGATAAGCTCGTTCAGATTCCTAATGTTTCTGATCGTTCTAGGTCGTAATTTCGTCGAATGGTTTATGCTGGGGACATAGATCGCAGCATTGGGAAATGTGTCCCTGGCCGAAGATAGAAGTTTGTTGAGGTTGTTCCCCAGGATGGTCTTGTTAGTCATTAAGACCGAAGCAGAGGAGAACCTTTTTTGCGTCTGGCGATGTAAGGGTCTTGTACTTGATTATGTTAATTGCGTGGGATAGTTTAGCCCCTGGGTAACAGTCCACCTGGATCTTATTATCATTGATTGGTGGGAGGCGGGAGATGTTCGAGCTGCCCATGATGATGATCTCTCGTCTAGGGGTCAGGGACCAATTCTCCCCTTTGTTGCCGTGATGATGGTGGTGTGTGAACACATTTCGTGGGGTAGTAGGTTGGAGATCAACGTCCTCTAGTGCAGTGGTTCTCAAATGGGGGTACTTGAGATTTATTTTACGTTAATTAATGCATTTAAACAAACTACTAATAGTAGATGAACTACTTTATTCAAAGGTTTACAGAAACTCTGGATAATACAATGGGAACAATAAACGGGGTGCTCTCTTTTCCTCTCCCTCTCCTGCAGCCCGTCAGTCTCGTGCAGCTCGCTGAACCTGTAATGAGTGACCCGACAGTAAAGCATAAATATATTTATAACTAGTTTAGCTAGTTCCAGAGTAGATAAACTAGCTAAGTGTGTTAGGTCTAACTCTTAGTGTATTTTGCTCCACTCACCGGTCCGTCACAGCGATCTGATTTTTGGTTTGTATAAGGTATCTAGGGGTGGGTGTCAGTGGTTGCGAAAAAAAAAGATGAGCAGAGACACCGACGTGTGGTCACTTTTCATGTCAACACGAACATGAATGATGTCTTTGTTCCTGCACTGACAGCAGAGGGGGCAGAGGCCGCTAAGAACACGCGACCATTGGGCCTAAACAGGCAAATATGATGCCATCGTTTTAAACGACAATTACAATCAGAATATGAACAAAACATAACAACTCAATGGATCTGCTGTAGCCTGAACGCTGATTTCTGCATCGCCGTGCAGCCTCGGACAAATCCGTTACTCATCTTAGCTTCTCTACAGGTGTCGCAGAACATTTTGCCATCTCCCCTCCTCAGCCACTGAACCCGGTACTCCCGCTTCAACTCCTTGCCACTTGCTTGCCCCTCTGCCGCTGGCTGAACGCTGTCAGTTTGAGTCTTACTGGCTTGCCCTTCATCCTCCACCGCATCAACCCCTCTTTTCACCTCGTGTATCCACACCATCACAATCACTGGGCTCATTAAAAAAGCTTCGGACGATCAGCTGCCGTGACATTTTGCGATTGCTAAAGCCGGTTCAACAACAAGGTCAAAAACAAGACTAGACAATAGCTACTTAATATGCACACACTCGCCACCAACTGGACAGGGGTGTGAATGACTAACAGTTACAGACTACAGTAGAGTAGAGTAGATCGCCCTCAGTCGACCTGGCCGCTAAGGATGTAATATAATGTGGGCCCCTGGTGGGCATGTTGGCGCTGTTCAGAGTTGTGTTCTAATCTGTCAAAATGACTGCTTTCAGATTTTTCCGTCATTGTTAGAAAAAATCCGTCATTGGCGGAAAATATTCGGTTAACGCGACCTCTGGTGGGTGAAGAACCCCGGATATTGTCCCTGACGTTGGTGAGAGGTAAGGAGGTACGCTGTGAATACGGTCCAAACATTCCCCGGCCGGAATAGGCCTCTCTGTTAACCTGTTCCCCTCTGATCGGAACCGAGAGGTCCGAGAGGGGAAAGGTTGGGATAGAGAGAAACAAAAGCAGATGTCACAAACAAATCCTTGCAGTTCTTACACTCAAGCTACGGAGGTCAAACCCCATATGCCCTCCGGGGTCAAACACACAGAATCATGTGACATGATACACTGTATAAACCTGTGCCCTAGGTAATAGGACAGTGCACTATATAGCACACAGTAAATAACACACCATCGTGACGGCTTAAACACAAACATGACCCTTGATTAGAAAGGCTCTCGCAAGGGGGACATAACTGCAGGGGCTTCTGAAAGTCATCTGGTACTGGGCATGTTAACAATGCTCCTTCGCTTGACCCGCCATATTCTGCTGGTGGTTCTGATTAGCTAACGTTGATTTTGTTACGCTTACCAAACCAAAAAAGGTAACGAGGAATATGCAGTCGTGCAATTCATGCCTTTGCCATAGATGGGAAACCATTGGTAAGGTTAATCATATTATAATCTATGGCCATGTGCTTGTGTTTCTTGCATGGACAGTGTTTGCTTTTGGGCTACCTCTACGTTTGGAATGAGGGCTTTAGGGAGCACAGGCTACACACATGGTGCTGTCCTCCCTGCTGGACCATGTGTCCCACCCCCTCCAGGACACCCTGTCCTCACTGTGCAGCTCCTTCAGCGACAGGCTGCTGCCCCCCCCGCTGTCTCACGGAGAGATACGGCAGGTCCTTCCTTCCTGCAGCGGTCAGACTGTACAACCAGCACGGCCCCTAGTAGACCCCCCCCCCACACACACACACATACACACACACACACACACACACACACACACATACACACACACCCACACACACCACAACACAGACTATAACACCCCTTGCTGTTAAATACCAACCAACTAAGTGCAATATGTGCTATTTGTGCAACATATGCCGTTAATAACTGTGCTATATATAGCTGGCTGCTGAATCCTAAGAACTGTTACAGGATGTGTATTTTGTAAATTGTTTAATTTTATCCTATTTTTTATTATATTATAACCTTTATTTACTTTAATACTTTTGTATGCATGTAACGTATGGCTCTCTTTCTGCTGTAGCGACGTCAATGTCCCCTCTGTGGGAATAATAAAGGTACTCTGAGAATAATGGGCCAAACGATTGGCAGTCCCCAGCAGGTTAGGGTGATGATGCACTGTAGGGTTCACTATGAGACGCCTCTTTCAACGTGTCGCATCGTTTGGGATATGATACCTTTAATTAGAGAAAGGTTGTTTATCGCCTCTGAAACGAGCAATGGTCAATAACACAGGCAGGAAAGCAAGAGGCAAACCAGACGCTAAGAAGACATCACTGGTCCTGAGCATCTGTCTCTTCATTACTTTGATCTTTCAAACAGGTTAATGTTTTCTTTTGGAGTTTCTCCCCATTTGCAGTCATCAGTTTAGCATGAATTAAACAGCTGCGTGTGCCTACAACTAATGATTGTAAATGAGATGGTGGCATTAGCATAGCAGATGGCTTGATGCTTGTGTGTGAATGCGCTTAAGGAGCAATGATCTCTAGTTTCATTCTCTTTATCGCTTGAGGCCTAATCCCCCTCTTTTCTTCTGCCACCTCCTACAGTCTTCATGCTTTCAGCGAAAATGATTCCTCGCATGTTAAAGCCTCACTTACGATTTGTTTTACCAAGTGTATCCCATAAGAACACGCCTCTTTGTCAAAGTCAAAATGTGTTTGAAGTTCTCCATGTAATTGGTTGGAGAAAATGGTGTCATTACCTTTTTCACATCCATTGTCTTGTCCTGGTGGCTTGGATGTGTTGCACTCTCAGTGTAATCATCCAGAGCAGGTCCCACATGTTAGTTAGTGTGTTCCAAATCCATTGTTTATCAGCTCAGGGATGCTGTTCATTTTCCCGATGTTACTCCATCTTGTAATAGTTGTATCTCTTGAATTGAAAAGTGAACATCTTGCCTTGTTTGCTCCCCAGTCAAGGGCACGTTGTAAATCCACTATTCATGAGCTGCGAACTTGTCCTTCTAGTTGTGTTGGTGAGTCTCGACATATTGCATATTACTGAGGCAGTTATTCCACTATTTGACGTTTCTTTCTGCCAGGCCAGAAGATGTGCTGGGTGTCTTCCACAACACATGTTCAGTAGAAAGGTATTTCATATCACATGTGGAATCATTTGGATGACATGTTGTGTATACCTGTAAAGTGTATTGAGTTAATGGGCTTGGTTCTTTACATGGACCCCAGGAAAAGTAGCTTGTACCCCGGTAACAACCAATGGGATCAAAGCAAAAAGAAACCTATGTTGTGGTATTGTGTATGATCAGTTGTCGAGGTGCTAGTTCTTACTATTATCAGGTAGTTGCCAAACAACCAATATTACCCTTTTCTAACATATTATATAATCCATATAGGACCCTGTTATACAACCTCTGATAGAAGAATCACAAGAACTATAGAGTGAGTCCTTAAACACTTCGGGTTCCCTCGTCTCCCCCGTGTTTTCGGTTAGACGGCTGAAATAAGGTCAAAGGTCAACACAAGCAGAAGAGATTTTAACGTTGAGTTTTACGCCATAAGATACTGTACATCAGTAATTACCCTATTTGTTGTTTTCTGAAACGTCTGTCATGAAATCTGCTGGTGCTTCAAAGTAACTGATTAAACTACTACATGTCATCACGGCCAACACAGTCTGCCTTTAGCTTAGAGTTCGCTATGCCCAGCAATGCGACCGTGATGTCGTTTGTTTATAGCCAATGTGAGCTTGTTATATTTTGCGATTGCATTAATGCTTTAACGTTCAGCAAGTGGTGTTAATATGTGTTGGGTGTCTACTACAGGAGAACAAATGGGAAACCCCTGTTAACAGAATATAACAAGGGAAAATAAGCTATATCCGGTTGAAGAGGCCCCCCTAAATGGTAGTCCTTACACGTCTTTTTAAGGTTGTGTGTCTCTTTGTTTCAGTTTTGTTATTTTTTGTAAGGGGTCATTTAGTTCCGTTGTAGTTGGGTTGCACACCGGGCCGATTTCGGCCGTCGATAGATGTCTGGCCGTCGACGGGCGTCCTGTCGCCCTACTCAGATTGGTGTGTCCAGAACCGTCATGTCTTTTTGGCCGTGTCTGTCGGCAAAATAAATCACTCTGATTGGCTGTTCAGCTTAGCGAATCAGAGCATGAGAAGCGAAACGGAAGTGAAGAAGGCACACACGGCTATTCTTTTTCCAGTACCGCACGAAACATGTTTTCGATAAGTCGTTATGTGAAACAGTCTGTGATGGACGAGAGTGAAAATGGAACGCACGCTATTTGTTGCTTGTATATATCAGTCTGTCTTCCGGTTGCCTCTTTTGAATGACGAATACACACTACCGCCGCCTGCTGGTAAGGAGAGTTATTGCCAGTCACGCATGCGCAGTGCGTACGTGCTACTTGTGCTCCAGTGCGATTTATTGGCCAAGACGCAGAGACGTGAGGCGACACACCAATCGGGTCCGTCGGGACGTGTTCTTTGGTGTCAGTTTGGTGTGTCCGGGCCTTAAGTGGTTGCTTTGTGGTCATTTTGAGAGTCTTCCTGCTCTCAATATATATTTGGGTGACATTTCATAGGTAAAAGCCACACAGCGGACGTTTAAACCCATTTTAGAATCCTTGAGCTCTAACAAATGTGTTGAATGCATTTTCTTCCAAATTAAGACAAGGGCAGAGCCGAATGTTAAAGTTGTTTATACCCAGCATTTTAACATCCATGTTTAGAAGCACGCGGTCTTATTCTGTCCTATTCTTGTTGGCCCTTTGCTGCATATCTTGACATGCCAATACCACCACCTCTAGATCAGTAAAATAGTGTGGAGTGGAGAGACTGCTTGTCGGTTGGGAGGACATTAAGGCTATAGAGTTGTCAATTGATAACAAAAATGAATTGCGTTAATCAAAACATTTTATTTTTGTGATTTATCATTATATGGTTTAAAATACTGTTGGGTTCTGGAGGTTTTTAGAACCCACCTTGCTTCTGCATGTCGTTTGGCGAGCTGGATACAATCATAACAGGAGGGAAAACTCAAAACAGCCAGGATGGGGGTTAAACAATAATCTGTCTTAATGATAAACGGTAATAATACAATACACTTTCAAAGGGGTGGGGCGGGCCCCCACCCCCTGCTCTGGTTCTAATGCCGGGAGATCCTTTCATCTTGTCGGCAGGAGTAAAAGAGAAATAACAAAAAAATAGAATAGGCTTTTATGCAGAAAATAAAACAGGAGGAGCTGTGGTCAGTTTCTCATTGGGAGATGCAAAAAAGATGGCTTCTCTTAGCGAATCAACACGTGCCAGCAGAGATGATCCGGAAACAGTCCCTTGGTTTGAAGCAAAACAACCACATCTGGTGTTCGCTGTCTCATTGTGTTGCTTTCACACACACACATTCTTCCCTCTCTGCTCCCCTCCCCCAGAGTAATAAAACCTGTTTACACCAACCACCCCACAATGTTTGAAGCAAGTTTAGTCCTCACATTTATGAAAGGATAAAACAGAGAAATCAATACAAAACACAAACACAGGTATTGTTTGAACAGTATTCACTTAACTGCTACTATTGATAATTACCAGAGAAACTCCAGGGCCTCTTTCAATATCTGGAAATTGCAACAAGACTTTCTGCTATTTCTAATGTAACACTCTTCCCAAATATCAGATGATAATTAATCTTCAATACTTGTATTTCCGAATTATTGACAAGAACCACCGATAATGAATGCAATTGTCCGACACAGCATCTACCAAGCTGCTGTCACGGAAAATAATATACAGTATACATGTAGTTCGTGCCAGTTGTCCTCGCCTTTTCACTGCCATGCATTTCAGAGTCTGCACTGGAATCATGGAAGCAGGCTATTATTTTGTACGCGTTGAGGTTCAGAGATTAATCCCAAGCTTTAACGCATTCACATTGACAGCACTCATTTTAAAAGAATAATTACACTGATGATGGATTTCATTTAGGGTATTCAGTGAAAGTCCTATCATTTCACAATTAACATGAATTGCATTTGAATACAGTTTTATGCCCGAGCTATGAATGAACTGCCGTGTGTGAGTACAATATTACATGCATATGTTGGGGTTATAGAGCCTTGGGAGGAGGCTGCCAGCCACATAGCAAACTTTAACTCGACACACACACTGAGGACCTGCATGACCAGTTGAGCAAATATCACACATGAGTGAGCATATGTGGCACTCACGTAAACACGGAGGGCTCGGCCAGCCAGATGAGTACATATCACAAACACGTACACAGCAACACACACCTCGACATTCACTGACAGAGACAGCCGTGCCAGATGAGTACATATCAGATGTGAACTGATTATTTCTGATAGGCAGGAAGCCCGCTAACAGACCGCAGAGCGATCCACTCCGGAGGGTGCCGCCTCCAGCGCTCGCCAAGATGCTACACAAATCCATTTGTCGGCATAAATCAAAGGATGAGCAAACACATCAGGACTCTTAATGCTGTAGACATGGTAACCATAGCTACCGACAGGCCTTTCACAGCAAATACATGGCACTTGTTCCCAATAACACACAATGGCTCCATCTTATTTCAAGTCCAGGTCATTTGTTGCATAGCAGTGATTTGTTTCACTATTCTTTGTAGCTAAGGCATTGTATCTGCTAAAAGTACAAAGCTTGGAAATGATTTGCAACTTCTATATTATCAACTGATAAAAGGTGTTTTTTATACAATATATAACAGCCTCAAAACTGTATGCCAAACAGTCCACTTCAATTTACAGCCCGGTCTATCCAAACTAACTTCATTATTTTATCAACTCTCGAGTTTATTGCAATAATCATATTTATTATAGATCTGAAACATGTTTTGTAACTGAACTTGAAATGTGGCACCAACTTGTTATATCAGTTGCTTATTAAATCTATGTAGATATTACGCTCACGAGAAAGGTCAAAACGGACACAAATGGGTTGTTTATACTGTCTCTGCGCGAACAACCGGAAACCTAAATGCCATCCACCAAGGCTATTGCTGGCACAGCTGCACAAAGACAGATGTGTAGGCTGTTGTTGTCAGCTGTTTTATACCACCGGCAGATGGGAGGATCCAAACAGACCTGAAGAACCCCGGCGAGGCTTTCACGGTGAACACCCTCCCAACTCGAGTGTCACCTAATTGAACTTTAGCTGATAGTCATGAATTCTGGATTTCATTAAGCTGGCGAGCGTGAAGGATAGATCTCTCTCATATCGTCTGTGTTTTAATTGCCAGCTCTCCTTTAGAATCAGATTACCTGAAGAGAGCAGCGAAGAGCCAGATAACACAAAGAAAGCAATTGAATTAGAGGCGAGGCAAGAGGGAGCACCAGGGAGAGGCAGGAGAGGAGCACCAGGGAGAGGCAGAAGAGGAGCACCAGGGAGAGGCAGGAGAGGAGCACCAGGGAGAGGCAGGAGAGGAGCACCAGGGAGAGGCAGGAGAGGCTGCCTGCGAGAGAGTTGACCAATATTACTGGTTGTGAGCGAGGAATCAAGAGTATTGGAGATTCAGAGGCAGAAAGAAGTGAAGAGGGTGAGAGCTGCTCACTGATAGGCTCTCCTCTGTGTTGGCCAACTCGTGCCAGGTCTGCATGACAGCGTTGGCTGGAGGCTAGGCATCATCATTCTGTTTATTATAGGGTTATCGTTATGGCAACGGCTCTGTCCGCCTCTTGAGAAGATAGCGGTTATCAAACCCACTCATCGTGCTGATGGAAAAGATGTCTGTTATGGTCTGATCGGTAAGCAAGATAAAAGCTGAGGGAAGGGAATGGGAAGGGAAGGGAATGGGAAGGGAAGGGAATGGGAAGGAAGGGAATGGGAAGGGAAGGGAAGGGAATGGGCTAAACACATGGATTCATGCAGTATTCTCCATGTGTGTACATTAGGAACTTGTCAAAAACACGTGATTGATGTATCTGATGAGCCCAAAAATAATGATTAAACAGCCTGACTGGCACTACTTATCGGAAGTTCAAAAGAAAACAAATATTAAAGACTGACATAGGTCATGCTCAGCACCGTGTCCTTCACCTATAGCACTCTTTCCCCCCTGCTGAGCCACTGGGGAGACCCCATCATTGTCTGTTCAAAGAGCAGCAGCCAGCAGGGCACACATAAAGAATCAAACGCACCCCGGCAGTGTGAGTAATCTCACGCCTAATGTCTAATATCTAATGGCCTTAATCAAAAGCCCCCGCTACGAACCTCTCAGAACCGTGTTGATAGATCACAGCGTTAATGAAACATGGGCCGTATCGCAGCCCAGTGCTGGGCGGCTGCGGCACAGCCCCATTTGTTAAAGCAGCATCCTGCGGTTCCCGTGTCAGTTTACTTTTCCTCTGCTCTCTTTGGCTTCCCTCTCCATCTCCATTTGATTTAACCTCTCTGCCAATGCGCTTTAGCTTCCATTTATTACCCAGCTTCCTGTGGTTGTCTTTCTTTACTCCCCGCCTCCCATTCGTCTTCTTTCTCTTTCTCCCACGTTTCATTTGCCAGCTCACAGCTTCCAGTTCTTAAATCTCATCTATCCTTTTTTCGACCCGTCTTCTCATTTACTTTCCCAACACTGTGCAGTAGTTTCAGCGGCTCGGCTTCTCTTTAGCTCTCCGTCTAATTTGTTAACCAGAGGTGTCGTGCTCTGTTCTGTGGTCTTGGTGGGCACGCTGCATGGTGAACAGAGCTGCTGTGAGGAGCTAATTAACCACTCCTAATTTAGACAACAGGCTCAATCAGCGAGACATAATGACTACATGTGGGCTGGAATACCAATCGTGCAGGCCCCAGACACACACACACACACACACACACACACACACACACACACACACACACACACACACACACACACACACACACACACACACACACACACACACACACACACACACACACACACACACACAAACGCCCTTCAAAGAAAAAAAGAGGACCAGATCCTGTAGAGTCTACATTCATGCTGCTGATGCAGCTGTTTCTGAAAATGAGATGTGGAAAATCGACAGTTTGTTTGTTTCCAAAATCTAATTGAAAACTGCACTCGGGAACTAAGACCAGTAGCAGCTCCAGATGGCAGCAGCTGGTAACTGAGATGTAACCACCATGTGCTCACACACTCCAATTGTTACTGTCTGCTGGTGTAAATGTTGTGTGTATTAATATGTATATATTTAGGTTTCAATGTAACATATTAATCAGAAGCATATCATATATAGATATTCCATTTTGCTACGAACTCTGCATTATTCTCTCAAAGTGTTAAAACCTCATATCAGTACAGCCGCATCAAGTGGGTTCCTACACGTAGTTTTAGAAAAGGGAGAGAACCGCCAGATCTGAACATAAGTGATCTCAAGACACTTCAGGAAAGTTACATATCCGAAATGTCAAGCTCCTCAAACAACAAAAATGGAAACAGTTTGAAGTGTTAAAGCGTCTTTACTTAAACTTGACACAGGTTTTCCTATCACAGTTGTCACCTTCTGTGTAAAGAAGTGTTCTAGTTTACAATCACAGCACCACAATATAATTGGTTATTTGGTACTTCAGTTTCCCAGCCACAAATTGTATAACCAAATAAGCAAACACGTGGCTCAGGTTAAACGCCGTCTTGTTTTAGTTATGGTTGGATCAGTAGACCAAAAAGGACTGAGGGATGTTCCAATGAAACCAATAGTGTTGCCGATGAAATTATGTACCATACATCCAAACAATGAACTAATGCCCGGCCCCACCCCAAATCACCCTGCTTTATCATCTACTTTAAATGGTATCAATTAAATAACATTTTAATTTACTTTATGAACATCATGCTTAAGTAACGCGATTTAGAACATTATCTTGTTCAAAAATGTTTACTGAGTTTAAGAAGCAGCACAGTAGTTTTTCCATAGCCTTCTACACAGTCAGAAGTTGTAGTGTTGTTTTCACATAACTGTTCTGGTATCTATGGAAAGGGATGTCAAGGAGTATGTGGCCGCCTGCACCATCTGCGCCAGGAATAAAACCTCTTCCAGGCCCCAGATGGGTCTGCTCAAGCCGCTGCCTACCCCCCGTTGGCCCTGGTCTGACATCTCAGTGGGCTTTGTCACCGGACTGCCAGAATCCAAAGGCAACACCACCGTCCTCACGTGGTGGATAGATAGATTCTAAAATGACACATTTTATTGCTTTGCCTAAGCTACCATGGGCCAAAGAAACGGCTGAAGTTTTGTTGCACCATGTTTTTCGTCTCCACGGCTTTCCCAGGGACATCGTGTCGGACCGGGGCCCTCAGTCAGTCTCCCGTTTCTGGAGGGAGTTTTGCAGCCTCATCGGGGCCTCTGCCAGCCTCTCTTCCGGCTACCATCCCCAATCAAATGGACAAACGGAGAGACTTAATCAAGAACTGGAGACCTGCCTCTGTGCCTGGTGTCCCAAAGCCCAGCTTATTGGAGTAAACACCTCACGTGGGTAGAATACGCCCACAACTCATTGCCCACCTCTGCCACCGGTTTGACCCCGTTCCAGTGCGTCTACGGTTACCAACCTCCCATGTTCTCCGAGACAGAGAAAGAAGTCATGGTTCCCTCGCCACACGCACTGGCCAGGCGCTGTCATGGCACTTGGGCTTCAGCACGTCGGGTCCTCCTGAGGACTTCGGCCCGCATGAAGAAAGCGGCTGATCGGCATCGCCGTCCTGCTCCTGTTTACAGACCGGGTCAGAAAGTGTGGTTATCCACCAGAGACTTGCCTCTGAACGTAACTTCCAGGAAGCTGGCACCAAGATTTGTAGACCCATCCATTGTGTCCAAGTGTATTAACCCTGTGTCTGTTCGCTTGCGCCTGCCTAGGTCACTCAGAGTCCATCCAACGTTCCATGTAAGCAAACTCAAGCCGGTCAAGGAAAGCAAGATGGTTCCCGCTTCCAAGCACCCCCCTCCTCCCAGGATCATTGACGGAGGTGTAGTCTAAACCGTCAAGCGTCTGCTGAATGTCAGGAAAAGAGGAAGGGGTCGGCCGTTTTTAGTGGACTGGGAGGGTTATGGACCGGAAGAGCGTGAGTGGATCCCATCCAGCTTCATAGTGGACCGGGACCTGATGGAGGATTTGTACAAGAGCCATCCTGAACTCTCCGGGCCGTCCGTAAAGGAGGGGGTACTGTGGTGTCTAGACATTTATGTTAAGTTAATTATTTTAGTTCAATCCTTCGTCTTTTGCCTTGTGACTTCCTGTTTTATTTAGTAGTAACCTTTCCCTCTGGTTTCAGAGCCCTTCCTGCCCTTGTCTGTTTTCCCTCAGTGTGATTGTCAGCCCCTCCCTTAATTGTTGCCACCTGTGTCCCCTTACCTTGTGTGTATATATAGCCTGCTTCTCCCAGTTCGTCTTGTCTCACCAAGTCTGCCAGTCATTCCTTGACCTTGCTAAGTATTATTAAATACTTACACCTGACCTGTTTCTGGTGTTGTGCGTTTGGGTCCTAAGCCTTGTGACATTCATAACAGTTACCAAATACCATATCATCCTGTTTGTATGTACTCGAATAAGGGCAACCAGTGCCTTTATTTGAGTTACAGCGGTAAAGGAGGGGACTGGGGGGGGTGGCGCGGCAAATGGTGCCAGGCCGTATTCCTCCGCAGAACATTGGTCACAGCTCTACCGACTAAGAGAATAATCAAAGCTTTGATGTCAGGCAGACATTGCTTGCTAAACATTACCCCTCAACAAAGTTGGACGATTCCTGTTGTCCTAAAATGATCAGCACTTTTCTTTTATCCGCCCAACTCCAACGGTTTAATTTCTCCACTCGAGAATCCATTATTATTAGGAAGCCACTGACGATGATTTAATTGTCTCTAGAACACCCTCATCACTCGACTTGTTGTTTATATTAAATTCTTACACAAAATCCATCCAGTGTTTTAAGATCCTTATTCAAAGTAATAAAATCTGTCACTTACTCATTATCATTCAGCATAAAAAGAGCCCTCATTTAATGAAACTATAATTGATCCAACTCACCTGCCTGTATGCTGCCTGGCTGATTTCAAAGGTATTGACTATGTGCACACTTTGGAAGATTGTTTTTCGCAGCAGTGATTTATAATCTGGGAAATCTGTAAGAGTAAAGATCTTCTTCAGCTCGGAGTCCCAAAATCACACTGATATACAGCATGTCTGTAGATGCTGAAGCAAGCATTGATTAACTCTTCCTATAATCAACACGGGCCCGTCACAACACCCCCTCATTCTTCTGTGAATTCAAGCCTTTGAAAGGAAGAATATGCTAAACAGTGACAAAGCAAAAACATTGAACAAACAGCATTAGTAACGTGACAGTCAGAAAACCGCCCTGACTAGACTCGAAATGAATGAATCTAACTCAGAAAAGACAAATGTGCCACCATCTGTAGACTTTGGCACTGATATCCTTTCTGTTTTCTCTGACCAGAATTATTCCTGTTTGACTTTGTTGTGTTGTCCAAATGGGAGATCTCTCCCTCTTCATCCTCTCTCCCACTTTTTGTCTGTAGTAGCGTCCAGTGAGATTTCTCTGTAGACAATTGTGCATTAGCGAGTGCCAGAACCAACATCAATCCAAGCCAGATTTTCAGTGCGTCATTAACCCTCAAATAAGCATCAATATGGTATAATTATGGAAACGTCCAAAGCTAAAATTAAACTTAAAAAGCTCCAGAAATATCTCACACATCAGTAGACCTAAAGAAAGAGATTTTTTCAACATGTCTTACAAAGCAGATCTGATAGTATTACAACCCAGAATTAAAGGGTATTTTCAGATATGTCAAAGTCTGTCTCCATATGTTATTAGCTTACCCATATGTGCATTGAAAGAGTTTTTGTAGAAATGGTTTCTTCTTTAGTTAATGGCCCTGGAGAATACCCTCTTGGTCCAATGTAAGCGGTGGAGGTTAGAATCCAGTCTGCAGTCCATGCATCCCTTCATCCTATTTATCCTTAGCTACTTTAGGACCAACGACGGAAACTCTGGACGATAACCACTTGACTTGGCGGACTTGGACTGAACCCTAATATTAGCTTTAACTATAAATTCAGTTTTTGCACAAAATAAGGAGTGTGAATGTTGTCACCCATCTCTTAACACACAGTATGGGCAGTAGAAAAGAGAACAGATTGCAATAACACGTTCAACCTACAACTATTAAGATATTTTTGATACTCTGAACATATGCATCATTTTTAGAGTTTTCTCTGGTGACAGTAAATTAATGTTAGAGGCATTAAATCTAGATTGGAAATAAGTTTAAGCCCCAACAGTAATTCAAGCATGTGAATGTTGATCTTAACTATATTGATAGATTGACTTGAAATTTCGTACAGAACGTCAATGCTAGTCAAATCCTAGTAAAATGAATGAACACCTGATCTGTCCTCTAGCTTTACCAGCAGTTAGCAAGTTGTATTTGTCCAATACTATCCTAAAAACATTTATTGTGACACATGGAATTCACCTGATTATAAATCTACTATTATTGTTTTATAACGTTTTCTATGCGACTGCACTTTTGCAGGTTACAATCTACTGTATATGTGACCCGCTCTATCAAAATCAGTCGGAAATCTCAACGGATCATTTCAAAATAAACGTGGATTTGCGTAAAAAACTAGTTTTTCGTTTTATTTTATATAAACAAAGTCTTGGCTTTCAGAATATGAAACTTTTATTTCCAAAATCACTCGATAAATACATGTTTGAAGCTTGCAAAGGGACGAAGACAGCTCTCCCTCGCGCTCTGCTGTTCCGCAGCGCCCCCCCCTCCCTCCGCTGACATTATGAATGTAGGCGTAGAGTAATCATAGATAACACGGCAGGGTCCGTGACAGTTTGTTTTCATCTGATTTCGAATAAACAAAGTCTTGGCTTTGAGAATATTAAACTTGTTTCAGCAAATTCAGATGATAAATACAGCTTTGAAGCTTCGGCATGATTACAAGTGGAGAACGGAGTAACTTGACGTCTCAGCAGGCAGAACAACAGCCGGTGTTTCTCGTGAGGGGTTTCCCCGGGAAACAAACACAATACACACACACGCAAACACACACGTATACACACACACACAAGCTTCCCCTAGACCACTAATCCAAACGAAAATATCTTCCCTCCGTAGTATTTTGATAATTTGCTAATAATCAATCAGATCGATGGATTCCAGAGAAGAGGAAACTTTAACCAGTTAAACCCCACGGCCCCGCGGGCGCGGGCAAAACGTAACATCTTGCAAGAAACAGCGTCTGAGGGCTTCTTAACATTTAATAAACTATGAATGTGTCATATCCACTTAACGGGAAGAAACTCAGCTAACAGACAATATTAACAATTTTTAGCAAAACGAAACATAAGGGCCATAACAAAGGCTCGGAATTAGCCCTGAGCGAAAGAATGCTAACACACTTAGCACAGAACTCACATTAAAATACCTTTTTACTTATCTTATCTGCACAAAAAAGATATCGATTAGCAAGCTGATATTCCACAGATTCTAGACATATAAGTATCATCACTGAGCGATCATCACGGAGCGATCAGAACTGAGCGATCAGAACTGGCGGCGAAACGACAAGAACAAAAGCCAAAACGGCTAAAAGCGTCTTAACTTTGTTGTTTTCTGATCAAAGGTTGTGTTCAATGGCATTAAAACAATAACAACGCTGCTGAAGGTTAATCCAATGTGTCGGTCACTTTGAAATGATTACTGATAATCCATCTTTCCATTTTTATGTCAATAACGGAGATTTCCTATTAGCTGCTACGATAGCTACTGAGTGTATGACAGCTTCCGGTTCCGGGGCATTCTGGCTACACATCACTCATTCACCAACGGGTAATGTTTAGATGGATTTTAGGAACTTCCCGTCGATTGTATTGGCTCTGACGGTTAAAAAGAGGTGTCAATCATCAAAATCGATGGATGGGGGCCAGAGATATGGAAAACCCAAATGACCCCAGAAGTGGGTTTTTTGTTGCTAAACCTCTAAAAAGGTCAAAGGTCACTTGTTGTTGCATTAGTCTGGATACAGGGTACTTATTATATGTTGTAGTTTGGATTCGTAAAGCTTTTAGTCTACCATCCCATCATTCAAGAGTGGTTTTCACTACAAGTCAGTGTTTCTCAAAGTGTAGGGCCCGCCCCACTGGTGGGGCGCAGAGATGTAATAGGTGGGTCGCGAATGGACGCGATGAACGGGAGATAATTTTTTTATTTTTTAATAAACTTTTTGGACCTCAGGCCGGAATCGAACCGGCGGGTGTTTGCGGTGGCGGATGAGGTACCGGCTCAGCAGCACTGTGAAAGTCCACGGCCCCACATATGCCAGAGCTCTAAATGCATGAAAAAGCAGCCGAATATTTGAACTGAAAACTTTAGAACTAAAAGCATACGTCACCAATAATGTCTAAAATATGTGGAACATGTTGAAGTCAGTATGAAGTCTCCATCAGACGGGAATAGGCTGAGACAGTCTGTTAAACTCCAGTGACCACGTCATGATGCTGCGTTCAGACCGGACGCGATGCGATGTAAAGTCAATGCAGAGACGCGATCAGACGCGAATTCGCTCCGACGGCGCGCATGAAGCGGTGGACGCGGCGCGAATCACGCGATTGAGGCGATTGAAGGGGGGCCGCGTCAAACGCGAGAGTTCAATTGTTTCAAACTCGGGCGTCAAATTCACGTGACGCGTTCTCGCGGAAGCCAATCAGCGGTGAGGATCTCAGCCTGCCGTCACTGACGTTCAACCAGAAAACATCAGCCATTAGCTGTTAGCAGTTAGCACACAGAGATCACAGCTCCTCATCTGTTCAGAAACTGGACAAAAGTTAAACAAGTACAAACCACAGACTGCCTGTGTCATGGAGAATACAGTCACTGGTTTATTTATGTCTGTAGGCCGTTGTTATGAGTGAGGAGTGAGCATATACAACGTTAGCTTAGCCTGGTCGACCGAATCTCCATTCAGAAAACAAGCATTTTAAAAGGTGTTTCTCTGCCGTCTGTCTGCAGACTTGTCAAAGCATTAATTCATGGTTTTTACTAACCGGTATCAGTATGTTGTTACGTCGGCATCATTTAGAAACGTGTATTACAATTAAATCACGGTAAAATATGTTTTGTTGTAGTTGTAGCTCCTGAGCCAGCGCGTCTTGTTTGAATGATGCGAGCAAACACAGCTGGCAGCCGCGGTGAAACTCGAGCGACTAGAGCGAAGCGAATATTCGCATCGCGTCCGGTCTGAACGCAGCCTTAGTCAGCTGCTCTGAGCATGTCAGCTGGAGCGATGACATCATCGTGTTTATATTTGAGCTAACGAGGCGTCCAGAGATCACGGGTTTCCATTGTTCTGAATGAGAGATAAACCTCTTACATGTGAACGTTTTGTTGAAGAACCGTAACAGATATCGGGATGGAAATTTCAAAACGTGAAGCATGTCAAGGAACTTGAGCATCTGAAGTGTACTTGTTGTGTACTTTCGGGTTAATAACGTGGCCTTTTTGGCAGATTAACTAAAGGTGTGCGGCTGCTGTGGTGGGGAAAGATGAGGCTGAATTTACAATGGGGTTTAATGGAGACATGTTGAAAGTTGTTGTCACTTCATGCCCTCAAGAGGCATTTGTTCAATCTTTCAAGCTACGAGATGTTTTCCTACGTTTGCCATGAGGAATTATGTCTCAGGAATGTAGGGTTTGGGAATTATGGCAGTTAAAAGAAAATATGTCCTCCACTCTAGCTGTGACATCACGCACTAAAACCTGAAGAAGGCCTCTTTACCAAGGTCTGAACAATGTTTAATATCTCTAAAGTATGAATCAGATTTAAAAGCTGTACACGAATAATGTCAGAAAGGTGGTCCTGGCTCCAGAAGGGATTTAATTACAATTTAATCACGGTAACCCCGGGACCCCGGACTTCTTTGTTGTTCTTTCATGAGGTCTTTTGAACCAATCTTAGTCTGGCCCCTTGCCTGAGACTAATTTGCCTGAGACCCTACCAGGAACACAAGGTTCCAGACAACACAGCCCCCAGGTTCATCAGGTCACACAAACCTCTCTACCACGGTAACGTGCTGGTTCTTCAGAGAGGCTTTTTTAACTTTTCCATGAACAATAAAATACAGCATTGCCTAAGAAGAAACTGAGGTGAAAAACCCTGCCATTAGCTGCAAAGAATCCAATCCCTCATGAACACAAAGTAAATTGTAAAGAATGCCACAGTACTCTTTGAACAATTCTGTGTGAAAAAGCAATACAAACTTTAGGGAAAGTTTTAAACAAAAACATAATTAAAGAAGTTTGACATTCTGGTGCCTTCTTTTTAATCAGACAGTGGCTCTGTAGTAAAGACATCTGTGGGTTCACCATGTCCTTTACTCTAAATCACACATTCTGCCATTATCGACCTGAAACTTTGATGAAGCTGATTTATTATTCTGTATACTTCATTTTTAAAGAATGATTCCATCTTGGTTGTGAACTCTACTTCCTATTCTGAAAAGAAAACGGTAAACAAAGTCTCATCCTTGCCACCCACCTGTTTACCTCAAGAACAAGAGGAGACAGCCAATTAGACCAGTGATTTAATGCAATCGACCAATCCTATGTTAGTTAATGCCCAAGCTTATGTTCTTTGGTCCAAGACAGCTGGCTTTCCGTTTGTCTACATACGAACACCTCACGGAGAGACGCACACACACTCAGTGAAATAAAGTCAATACGTTTTCAAATAAGGACGGCCTATTTATTTCTATCTGCGTGAGTGTCACATCATATCACGGGGCTCCCGAGAGTCGTGCCATATCCATGTTGTTCTTTCATTACCGTGGGCTTATGCAGATTTACATGGATATTGAGGTTGGTTGGGGCCTTAAACCATAGGGGCTTAGGCAATCAAGCAGTTGACTGGGACTGTATGTGTCTGAGTGCAGGAGTAGGTGGGCTTCTATTGGGGGTTCATGATCGTTCGCTTGATAAAACAAGTATATGACATGAAAGCCTGTCAGCTCAGATAATTCTATCTTCCTCTCTTCATCTGCCGTCAGTCTCTAGAGTGACAAGCTACATTGCCAACTTGAATCAGGTCATTTCACCCATGTGACAGAGAGGCGTTTTGAATGTGATCCTGGTAATCCCAGCTTTATCACTATTAGAAAGTGAAGGAAGGAGAGCTCTAAATCTTAAATTGTGCATTGTATAGAACATAGGAATAAGATGTGGGAAATCCAACTCTCGTATAGCTTACCTCGTGAAGCTGTGGTCGGGTGGATTCTGGCATTGTTCAACTCCAATTGGTTACGCGGCTGGCAATACATCAAACTTGCACACTCATTTGAAAAGGCATCACCCGAACGTGAATATCACCGTTACCAAAAGAAAAAAGACTGAAGTGCAACCCAACTCCCGCTAGCATGTGAGCCTCCACCACTCGCAGAGAGTTCAGACCGAGCCAAAGCTATTACAAACGCCAAATATCCTTATGTTACCATGTTAGCAAAGCGCTACCTGGCTGTATCTGCTACCTCTGTCCCTAGAGAGGGTGTTCTCCACAGCAGGAGACATTGCTAGTGCCAGCAGATCTGCCCTTTCGGCAAGCCATGTGGACAAGTTTCATCTTTCTTTAAAACAACATGAAAACACAATGACAAGCAAGTCCTGATGTCAAACTGGCTGCCTGAGGTGCTAGTTCAGTTCAAATACAGATTATTTCAGTTCATCGAAATGCTGCACCTTAATGTTTATTTTGTATTTATTTGAGTGAATACATTATTCACAGTTTAATAATAATTAAAAAAACCCAAAAATATTTTATGTTTTGTGATAATTTTTTCTGCTGTACGGAAAACTAACCGAACCGTGACCTAAAACCGAGGTACGTACCGAACCGAAATGTTTGTGAACCGTTACACCCCTAAATTTGAGTAGAGAGTATATGAGTACTTCCAGGAAGGTTGTGCACGTGTGCCTCAAATAAGGGATTACATTTTTAATTGTTTGAGTATACAAAATCAGTCTCAAGTCTTTTTTTTTAAATTGCAGAGGTGTATTTTAGAACGCAATTTCCGAAAAAAAAAAACTGTGATAGTCTGGAGTTCAATAATGTAATTATAATAATGTTTTGGTGAAGGAGTTATAAATTGGACATATACAAATCGTTGATCCTAGTGCCATGGTAAATAAATAGCAAGCTGCATGAATTGATTATTTATCCACACTATCAGATTTGTAAAAACTATTTTAAAGTGGCAATAGACAACTGCCATCCCCTTCCTGTTTTGATGCACAGTGGTTGACATACTTCGTTTTTTGGAAGATTGTTGAAAGCTAAGCCTATAGGGAATGTTACAAATATATATCTATTGATACTTTAAGATGGTCAGATTTTCAGATGCAAAACAGTGCTGTTGCCTGAAATGTCCAATGTCACCATATATAGGATGACGAAAGACAATTGTAACTTGAACATTACCCTTTATTTGCCTGATGCTTTTATCCAAAGCGACATACCATAAAGATTCAAACTCTGAACAAGTGCAGATACATTCACTTAAAGTGCTGCTGAATTAGTTCCAATGCTTACATTAACTGTAATGTTATACAGTACACTGTAAGAAAACATTTCAAATGATATTCAACCATGAAGACATTGGTTCTCAAATGAGTTTTGGGGCTGACACTGAAACAACTTTTTGTGCTTTGATGTTGAAACCCAAAGCGCCTCCCCTCATCTCTAAAGCCTGTTAATCTAGTGTCCTTCATGTGCCCTAGGTGAAACTATACATGTGACTGCAGCTGTGTGAACTGACACGTTGCAATAATTACCATGTGTCTCTGATGGGATAATTGAATTAAGTGAATAGTATTATGGATCCATGTGTTGCAGTGATGTCTATGCGGAATGGAATCTCCACCCCTGCATTGCTGGTGATTTACAACCCTTACCCGGAAGTAAGCTGCGCATGGGTACCCTCGACAAATTCACGCTTTGTTCAGCCAGATAATATCCACATGTCTGACCTACTTTTACATTTTGTAAATCATAAATCTAATTGCCAGAAGCAAAATGCTAACGTTATGCTATAAACAAACTACAGCAGGGTTGCACGACTTCAACGTCACGCTGAGATAAGATCGATATTCAAAATTGTACAAGTTGAAGCGTTTGTTTTAACAGTTTGCAGGAGGCAGGTACTTGCTTTCAAGCAGAACAGGGACAAACAAACTTAGCGGGAGTGTTTACGTGTTCGGCGTAATGACGTTCGACAACTTCTGTAGTCCTATTCAGCCACTTGGTAACAACCATCGTTTTTCAGACACGTCAACTCTTCAGAAATCACCAGTGTATCAAACACAAGTAGTGGCACAAGCTAAAAATAGGACTCAAGAGCACAACCAGGCAAAAGGTTTAATCAAGCATTTCATCAAAAAAGGCAAAATAATAAGGGCTAAGATCCAAAATGAAGAGACTGGAAGCAACGAAAAACTAAGTTTGTGAAAAAACGTTTACAGCTAGAACTGTAGCTTACTTTAGGAGAGTCTCTTGGAGCACTTCATGCAAGACAGACAAGATGAACTGGCACTGACCAAGGCAACAGCACAGACTAAATACACAGGGGAGGAGGGATGATTAGGGACAGCTAAGGCTCGTTGAGGCCTGGCAGGTGATTAACAGGGAAGGAAAACACATCAGGTGAGGGAGTGAAGCGATTAGCCAGGGCCAGGATGTGACACAGTGGGGTCACTGCTGATGTATTTAATGTCGTAGAACAAAACGTGATCCGTGTCTTCAATTTGTGTCAACCACAGACCTCATTTCGAGCTATTTTCCAAAATCCTATGGAGAAATCCCATTGACTCTGAGACGAGGGAACCAGTAGTGGTAAAATGCTAAACTCACTTCCGGTTTTAGGACTCGTCACTGCACCACCATACTTGCCAACCTTGAGACCAGACTTGCCAACCCTCCCGATTCCATTGCCCTCTCCCGGTTTCCTCCCGGGTCATATTCAGATTTACTCAGGACTGTTTCCACTCAGACTTTAAGACAGCTACCCCAATGCTCCCCATTTCTGAGGTCTCAAGCATACTTGCCAACCTTGAGACCTCAGAGATTGGGAGCATTTCAAAACCACCGCGGGGGGGGGGGGGGGGGCTAGATGGAGCATATCTGTGGGCTGGACCTGTATTTTAGGAAAAGGAGTGAGCAGAGGGTAGAGTTGTCGATTCTTGTTCTGTTTTCTGTGACTATCTTCTGTATTAAAGTCCGAGTGGAAACTGTCCTGAGTAAATCTGATTTTGTCAGAAATTGGGAGAAATGCGGGAGAAATATGACCCGGGGAGGAATCGGAGAGGCAATGAAATCGGGAGTCTCCCGCGAAAATCGGGGGGTTGGCACGTATGTGCACCCACTCTATAGCCTCCTGATACACAGCGATCAGTAATTGGGTTTAGATGCTGATGTAATTGCATTACACTGCACCATAACTTCACAATAATCAAAGCATATGCTGCATCAAAGGGAAATAAACAAAGCATCTGAATGTCATGGTTCACTTGTTTTTGGGGCAGTCTTAACACAAGGTACATACGTATATTGTCTTTTTAAAATGTATGGAACACCACTGTCATTTCTTTTTGGCTAGAATGGTATTTTATGACATTAATTTCAACTATATTCAGAACATTGGGTGGTGTGATCTTTAGCCTGTTGAGGCAAAAATAAATCACCCGCCAAACCATTATTTAACTGGATGGAAAAAATAACTTAAATCATACTTTATAAAATGGATCACGAAAGCAAATACCTCTTGGGCTTACAGCTCCAAATGATTGTCTGTGCTGAAATTTGAAAATCTTTAATCGATGCTAATTATTTGCATCTCAGTTGATTTTGCTTAAGGAATTAAACAGATGCGCTTTGTTATGAATAATTAACAAATCAGTGTCTCCTTCAATCAAGCCAGCTTCCTCCACTCAGCCCACCGTGCGGGTCACCTATTGCCTTCTCCAGTGTAAGATGATCGAAAGCGTGGGTGACTCAAATAAATGTACATTATAAACTAAGGGATTTATATAAAAACACAGTTTCCCATAACTGCTCTACTACAGTACGATCCTAATCGGCTGAGCGAATGACATTTGGGATATACAGATGTAGACTTATGGCCTACGTCTGGTTCCTGTTGAAATTCAGTTCCTGACGGACGCCAAAAAGCCCGAGATTATAGAATTAAACAAAAACAAGGATAATTGGTGAGTAAAACAGCGTGTTATTTAGAAAGAATAACAAATTAGAAGAAAACATATTTAAAAAATACATAGTTCAGTATTCTGAGGCTCAGAGCCATTTTTTTCCTCGCGGACGGCAAAAAAAGTCCAACATTATACGATTTAAACTAAAAACAATAATCGTGGCTTGATATTGAGTAAGAAGATGTTTTTATGAACCACACAGCCACAGCTGGTGGTTCGTGGTGCAGGCACGAAACACACTACCAATAGACATTTTAAAATCGTGTTGGTGAACACGAATCAATAGATTAAATGTCGTGACTAACACGAAATGCCGTGAGACTGGGTTGTGACAGCAGGATTAGTTTAAGAGTTGCAAAGGTTGATCAATCTCTTTGAAGGAAGGTAAGAAACGAGGAGGGTTAGGGCTAGAGAGGACAATGATAAGAATTAGGAAAGAAATTGGTGAAAAGTAATAAAAGAAAAAATCACCCCCAAGTTGCCCAACCCTAAGACCTGGGTAAGGGAAAGAAAACATGGGTGAAACAAAACGTAAGAGGAAACATCTTTGCTGGTGTTTTTTCTCTGGCCAATCAGAATCAAGAGTGCTGCCGGAAGTCCCCACGGAGAATAGCTTTGCGGTAGAACTCTTGTTATACATCCATGGTTAAACTTCAGATACAAATGAACACATAATGAAATATGACCCCGGTCTGATGACTGACAGGTCACAGAACAATGGGGGCTATCTACCCTAACCCACATTTAAAGTAAGTCACCAGACTCTCCTCTTTGCTCTTCTCTCTGTGAGGAGCAGCAAGTTCAGCTCAGAACAAAGTGAAAAACAACAATGGCATAAATATTATTAATATGTAGGTAGTGATAGATTTATTTATTTTCTTCTCAGAGAACCAGAATGCATAGTTTATGTTAGTATTTCTAAAAATCTCCTGGGGGAGAATCCCCCAGACCCCCTGCTGGGGTTGGGTTTTCAGCATGTGTGCCTTTTTATACAGTTCAGCTTTGATTCCATCGTCTCATTAAACTTTTTTTAAAAGCATACTTTAGTTCTGTGAAGGGATATGAGGATATATGCACTGTATGTCACTTTAATTAATATTATATGCTGTAAAGCGTATATATACAGCACGATTTGTTGTTGAATAGATTTGGTGCTTCAAAATGTTGGGTCGCGATGTATTGAATAAGTAAAAAGGGTCCCGAGGCCGGACCAGTTCAGAACACTGCTCTAGATCTTCTTAGTCAGTTATTCTGTAATAAGAAAAAAGTTTGAATGAAATTAAAGTAAAAAGGTAAAACTGAAACACCAAGTATGGTTTACATATTGTACCACTTTGCAGTGACTTCATCATTTCAAGTGTTAACAATAACTAAAGAGCTATAGCAAAGAGAAAGTTTGGAAAACAGGAGATGAGTGGGAAAGGAAAGAGGAGACAGACGAGTGGGAGGGAAGAACTCAACCGAGTCTCTTGGAAACACGACCTTCCATCAGCATTCGGCCGGCCTGTGGAAGTCCCTCCCTACTCTGTGCCATCAAACGTCATTAGTTCTCACTAACGTTTCTACAGTTATAGTGGAACACCTTCTCGCACACACACACTCACACACACACTCACACACACACACCACAACACACACACACACACACACACACACACCACACACACACACACACACCACACCACACACACACACACTGCCAAGGCCAGAGCCAAATAATAACTCATTGTCTCTGCAGTGTGCATCTGGCTTTTGCAACATTTCTAATGCAAGCTAAAAACGTTCTTGCTGTGACTTTTCCCTTCGTTTCCTTTCCAACCCATCAAACCTTGGGATTGGTGATTATGTCTATTTATTCAAAGTCACAGCCTCATGAAATGAGCACAATAATCTTATAATGTAATAAGAATCTGTCTTTCTAATGTTGTATAAAATAGACTCCACAGGCTCCTGAGAATTGAGATAAAAGCCAGTTAGCGGCCGGCCTTAGATGAAATCTGTCACTGTCAGCTTGCTTCTGACGGCCTCCTCTTTGACTGCATCCTGCTTACCAGAGGGGTTGGTTATGATCATCAAATTGTAGGCTTAATACACCCCTGGCTCTCATGTAAGTTACTGACCTTAATCCTGAACCTTGTTTTTTAACCAAACCTTAATCATGATGTGTTCAATAACTTTGGAAGGAAGAGCAAAATTATGTAGGTCATTTGGAGGGCATGGACAACTTTATCATTTGTTGTTTGAATTTTAGGGACTTCCCAACATCAAAGGTGGTGTAATTGAACTAATAGACACTTAAATAACCTTTCACATAGTAGTAAGGCAGCTTTTATTTGGACATCTTCTTTAAAAGGAACTTCACTTTCTGTGTTACTTATTAACATTCCTTTCCTTTTCCTTGGGTGTAAAATCCGTCGAGCAGCGGCAAAAGACGGAAACATTGACAGGGATCAACCCTGCGGAGAGTGGTAAAAAGGAAGGAAGAAAAAGGAAGTTGAAAACAGTAGGGTATAGTGGAACAGCCAAGAGGGGTCTTCCCACAGGAGAGAGAAGGAGTTGCAAACTAAAAACTGGCTGACCGGTTTAATGGTCTTACTCCAATGAATTGCTGTGGGCTAGAAAACAACAGTCCTGTACCAAACACTCAGGTTTAAACCTGAAAAAGACATTGTTGAATTCCAGATGGCTTAATTTACCCCGATCAATTTAGCCCTTAGAATGGGCATGTCAAGCCATATCATGTTTTCATGACCATGTGTTATAGATGCATTATTTGCATTTTGATAGACAGAAGTCATCCGAAGTAGAGGCTGTTGTTGTCATTTTACTTCTATCTCATTTTTCCTTGCCAAGAGGACAACACAAGTAAAAAGTTGGCTCAGCTTACCCCCCACTCTCCCCTACAGTAAAAACAATACTATGTGCCTGGAATGAGCTCTATCGGTAACTCAAAGTAAAGAGCTTTAACTCTTGCCAATATCTTTCAACTCTCCCGCTGCAGCAGCTAAATACACCCACAGGACTCATGGTTTCATGCAAAGCTGGTGACACAGCACGCCGCTTTATATTCCACTGCTGGCTCACTGAGTGTGTGATGCTATTTTCATAGACTAATTATCGGTTCCCAGCCTAATCTAACCATGTATGCTCCTCATCCAACTGACACACTCAAATGGGCACCACATTGCCACAGAAAGTAGTTTAGGAACTTTTTGTGGATAGAAGTTACTGGAAAACCTCACAACAAAAACCTGCCTTGCAATGACGTATTGTGCCAAAAGTGATTTTAGAACATAACTATTGAAAAATGCATCAAGGTAAATGAAAAACAACATGACAAATTGTGACAAAATGTGTTTCAATTATTTATGTTGAGACACATTGTATGCAGAACTACTGCATGCTGTAATTGTGTATTTATTATTCAAGGAAATAGTAACTCAGGTGTACAGTAGTTTCCCAGTCTCCTGAGGAAGCTCCTCATGGGACTACGTCTGGTGTTCAGGCTGCATTTCCCCCTTACGCAAAGAACATATATCTCCCCATATATTAACGGTCAATATATTGCATTATTTAGTGATTTACTGGTTCATTGAAAAGATTTAATAAAGTAAATCTTGCTGTTGGCTACACCAACTGATACCGATTAATAATCAACATGAAAAACATATTTATTCATATCTACAAAATATATTGAAGATATTTAGAATAATATATTGTGTTAATATATTACAATATATTGATATATATAATAATATATTGTGTTAATATATTGCAATATATTGATATATAGAATAATATATTGTGTTAATATATTACAATATATGGGATAATACATCAGTAATTGCCGCTTTCCATATATTGAGTAATATAGTAAATATATATAATATATTGGTTTGTTTATATATGTGAACATACATTTACTATATATTCACAATTATATGGGGACATGTATGTATTATATTAACATTTATATGGGAACATGTATGTACTATATATTCAGATTTATATGGGGACCATAAACTATCTGCAAACTCACCTAGTTCAACCTGCACCCTCCCTGAGCACCACGGAGGGATCCAGCAGTTCTCCAGCTGCAACATCCAGACACCGGCGTGGGGTGGCCCAACGAGGGTGATCCAGCCGGGCACCTACTCACCCCGAGCAACACGGACGAGCCGGAGGTTATCCAGCGGCGTCTCTTCACCATCCAGTGGCAGCATCCAAGGAGGTCGACAGATATCCAGAGTCGAACATACATTGGCAAAAACGGGAGCAGTCTCCGCTACTAGTGGAATCCCTGCCCACGGGTACGCGCAAACTGTCGCCGGGGAATTCACCGCCTAAGTCTAGTGCACTATGTTTGTCAACTGGAGTACCGCAGGGCTCTGTAATGGGCCCAATCCTGTTTAGTATGTACATAAATGATCTGTCTTCTGTGTGTGGAGAATGTGATGTATTAATGTATGCTGATGATACAGTTGTTTTTACTCATGGCAAGGCTGCTACCAAGGTCACTGACGTGTTGGAGAATATTACATCCTGGCTTAACAATAATTGTTTGCAACCAAATATCTCAAAGTATGTTCTTCTCCAAGGGCCAAAGCATTATAACAAGATGTTTTCTTTTCTGGAAGGAGACTTCAGGTTGTCTCTGAGTACAAGTACTTGGGAGTACATATTGACACAAACCTCAATTTCAAAACCCATATCAAAAAGGTCTGCAATAAATTAAAGTTCAATCTGTCAAATTACAGATACATTAGAAACTTCCCATCATCTGCAGCAGCTAAGCTATACCTTCACTCAATGGTCCTCTCCCACACCAACTACTGTCTGATCAGCTGGTCTAATGCACACTCTCCAGCTCTAAGGCCACTGGAATCACTGTATAAACAAGCACTCAGAACACGAGACAAGAAGCCATTCCGGTATCATCATTGTCACATTGTTAAAAAGTATAATCTGTTCAGCTGGGAAAATCTCATAGTTTACAAAAACATCTGCTTAGTTTATAAGATCACTCGTGGGTTGGCTCCTCCTCCTCTGGCTGCATCAGCCTAAAGTCCACCTCCACCAGGGCTACTAGAGGTGCGGCTAGGGGAGACTGCCCCATCCCATTTAGGAAGCGCGCATTCAGCCAGGCTGTCTTTCATTCCACGCATCCCATCAATGGATTCAATACCTCAACCAATGAGAGAGTCCTCATCCGACTACACGTTCAAGCACAGTGTTACAAAGTGGCTCATTGAAAACCAACCGTGTCAGCACTGATGTGTGTGTGTATGAGTGTGTATTGTAAATGTTTTATTTTTTATCATGACTTGCTCTCATCTGTATTCAGTGATGTCATCTATTGTAAATATGTACAATGGTATAACAATGTTGTGGTATTTTTATTCATGCTTTTAGGATCACCATCTGGCAAAGGGACTATCGGTGAAAACTAGCCATATGTTGATTAATGTACACTGTCCCTTGTTTTAAATAATTCAATTCAATGTATATAATAATAATAATATGTACATATTGTTATTTTCGCGATATTTTATACTTCATGCTATCTGCACAAACATAGCATATGAAATCTGAGAGTCCACAGATCATATTGGTGTAAGTTGCATCACTGTGCGATCAGAGCTCACTGACCTAGCAGCCAGGAAAGACCACACACAATTTCACTTTACGGGCAGGAACAACAAATACGTTTTACCGTTGCTGTTTCCTGATCAAAAGTTCAAGGCAATCAAACGCAGCTGAAGGTTAATCCAACGTCCAATAAATAGTCGGCCTATCTAGACATAAATACTTGTTTGAGGTTCCAGTCATGTAGCTTTGTAGGCTCCACTGCTTGTAACATGTGTATTCTTAAATGTATTAATCTTGCCTAAGTATCCGACAAAACGTTCTTACGTATGAAACACAGAGAAACGGTTCAACATTGGGCACAGACTGGCCCTGGAGGGGCTTTGGTGGAAAGGGGTATGTGAAAATGTCTTCAAAAAGTTGTCCACTTGGTGTTTCCTTCCTCCTACTTCTATGATTTGATTTCTCCAAAAATAAGGTTTATTTTCCATTTCTTTTATTCCTGTATTCCCATAAGGGCAGAGTGGAATATGACCTCCTCGTTGTCTCTTCTCCAGTCGCCAGACAGAGACCTCAAAGATCACCGATTGACATCTACAGTATTCAAAATCTATTTACACTTCGCCCCGCCGATGGATAAATACATGACACATAAAGGTAATTACTGCAGATCAGTAAGAAGCAGATTAAACAAAGACGTTTGGAAATGTTTTGCATCAGTCCGTTGGTTTCTTTACGGCGAGGCTGTGAAGGTCCGAAGGATCGAGAGAGACTGGAACGTAAGTAGAGACAGAAACAACATGCCCTGCTCGTTCAATCCTCTCCGATCCAAAGAGGTCTGGCGCTCTCGTGCTAAACAGGGTTAAGGTGTCCCAACAAATCAAGTGCATGACACAGAGGTCTCTGATGGCTTTGAGGAACACCCCACACTCCCTCACACGTTAGCAAACCGAGTCAAGTGCATGACACAGAGGTCTCTGATGGCTTTGAGGACACCCCACACTCCCTCACACGTTAGCAAACCGAGTCAAGTGCATGACACAGAGGTCTCTGATGGCTTTGAGGAACACCCCACACTCCCTCACACGTTAGCAAACCGAGTCAAGTGCATGACACAGAGGTCTCTGATGGCTTTGAGGAACACCCCACACTCCCTCACACGTTAGCAAACCGAGTCAAATGCGTTTTCAGGGAGATTAGAGGAGCGTCAGGTTAGTGATAAAATGTCCAAATGTGTTTCTGATGAAGTTGCATGTATTCCACGAGTCACATTACACCTCTGTCATATAGGCATTGGTGGCTAACAAATGATTTCACAAAACATAGAAATATAATCACACAACAAATAACACAACATATAAAAACTAGTTTAAATGTTTCATTGTCTGCAGACATAAGAAACAGTTACGTGTAAATACCCATGTAACCCTTTGAGAAGCCTAAACCCAATGTGAAACACCTTACGATACATTACGATAACTTACAGAGAACTTCCATGATCATTGTTCTAACTGTATTCTGGTTTCTGCCAGAACGCGTTCACATGCTTTCAAGTTAGAGAAACATAGTTTTTCTTTAACTAGTGTTATCCGTGTAATAATTCTCGCGTCCAGGAGAGAAGCTTAAAAAGGAGACTAAATGGAGTCTCTGAGATGGTTTCAAATTGGTACTTTAATTAAAATAAAGGCGCGGTAATGTTACAAACAGAATATTGTCCGACAGAAAAGCAGCTGTGTTTCTGGCTCTCTGCCAGGTGAAGAAAGAGGGCGAACCCCTCAGGTCCCGCTGTATTTATATCCTCTGCTGGCTCCTCCCTGCAGGCCGGCTCTCCAACGTTTCAATGTCCGTTGATTTTCAGAATAAAAGCTTGGTATTGAGAACTTCCGTTTTTTTCCAGAATAAAATAGCATTTAAACCGACGGTATGTTTAAGCTACATTATGCTATTAAACATTGATTTTAATTTCTAACACTGTCTGGATATGTATTTCACACACAGAGAATGTGGCTGTGGAAACATTTAAGAACATGATATATAATAGAGTTCACTTTAAAAGCAAGACCTTATAATGACACAAACGAATGAAATGCACTCAGACCATAATATATATTTTAATAAATTATTTATTTATATTAACTCATTTAACGCATGTGCAGAATGGCCCGCCCCATACGTCCCACCAGTGGCAGCGCTGGGGATGGCCACCCCCATACCAAGAAATGGGTTAGCCCCACCATGAGAGACGATGTTAAGGTAAGCTAACTAAAGTCCTCCAACGCGGAGTAACTTGCACAGACAGCAGTTAGTCAGATTGAGTTCAGCCACGCGTCTGGAGATACCGAAGACCAGAAACGGGTTTGAAAACTTGTCACGTAGTGATCGTCTTCTCAATAGAACATCTTTGATAATGTCTTCTGGCCAATCAGAATCAAGATAACGGCGTGGTGTTGTTGCAGGAAGTCCCCACGGAGAATACTTTTGCTGTAGTTCAGGTAACACATAACTGGTACGCAGGTTATGAGCGTAATCTGAAATGAAACAGCTGATCACAACGTTCACACTCTGTGGTCACGAAGTACTCCACTAGCCCCCCCCCCCTTCCTGAAGTACTCCACTAAGCCCCCCCCCCTTTCCTGAAGTACTCCACTAGCCCCCCCCCTTTCCTGAAGTACTCCACTAGCCCCCCCCCCTTTCCTGAAGTACTCCACTAGCCCCCCCCCTTTCCTGAAGTACTCCACTAGCCCCCCCCCTTCCTGAAGTACTCCACTAGCCCCCCCCCCTTCCTGAAGTACTCCACTAGCCCCCCCCCCTTTCCTGAAGTACTCCACTAGCCCCCCCCCCTTTCCTGAAGTACTCCACTAGCCCCCCCCCTTTCCTGAAGTACTCCACTAGCCCCCCCCCTTTCCTGAAGTACTCCACTAGCCCCCCCCCCTTTCCTGAAGTACTCCACTAGCCCCCCCCCCCTTCCTGAAGTACTCCACTAGCCCCCCCCTTTCCTGAAGTACTCCACTAGCCCCCCCCCCTTTCCTGAAGTACTCCCCTAGCCCCCCCCCCTTTCCTGAAGTACTCCACCAGCCCCCCCCCCCTTTCCTGAAGTACTCCACTAGCCCCCCCCCCTTTCCTGAAGTACTCCACTAGCCCCCCCCCCCTTTCCTGAAGTACGCCTACCCCCCCCTTAGCCCCTACCCCCCCCCCCTTTCCTGAAGTACTCCCCGTTGATAGAAATCAACACGTAATGAATTCAGACCCCACGGTTTGATGACAGGTGTGTGCTGTCTTTCATTCTGACACACATGTTATAATAAACATACTGTGTGAAATGGATATATCCGCCTTCTTCCCTTCATCTCTCCATTCCCACATTACACATAAAGAAATGGCAGATTGTGGACATAGTTGGAATGGAGATTAATCTGATTCATTAATTTAAGCTGTGATTAATCTGATTAAAATGTTAATAGTTTGACAGCCCTAATAGTTATGCAAATGATTTACAGTGGTTCCCAGAGAGCAAGCCAGGCCGACTCATCTCCAGATATGATGTTAAAAATATGAACTGTCTGAAAATAACATCTAAGTTTAAATATATATATATGAGCTGTCTGATCCGCGGCCAACTCAGAGCGAGGACTTGGAGATGAGTTCTGACTGCTAAAGAGTCAGAGGCGACGGCGGCGAGGAAAAACTCCCTTTTACAGGAAGAGACCTCGGGAGGAACCTGGCTCTCTGGGAGAAGCCCCTCCTCCTGAGGGCCGGTGGAGAGGGGGGAGTCCTCTCTCTGCTGCAGGCCTCATCATCTGCTGGTCCTCCAGAACCAGAGGGAGAGACCTACCTGTGTGGTCCCACGTCGCTGCTCAGCGTCAGCCCGCCTCCTGATCCCCGTCCTGGCCCTCGTCTCCCCCTCCCCTGGGGAGAGACTGAGGGGAACTCACACTTACCTCTTTGGTCCCCCGTAACCCCTCACCTGGGCTCGTCCTCTGCCCGCCTTCATCCACCGCCGCCCCTCTACAACTGAGAACACAGAACAGAGTCAGGACAGAGCAGCTGGTTCTGGATCAGTCCAGGAGGTTGTATTGCGAGTACTCCTGGAAGCAGCGTTTCCTCCTCGCTCCTCTTACCTCTCTCCTCTGGTAGAAGAGGATGAAGGCGGTGTTTTTCCTCTGCTGACACACAGCCCCCCGCTGGTGCGAGTGACCTCCGCATCGTTGCAGGTCAGCCACCTGTCGGAGGGGTCATCAAGCCCCGCCTCCGGGTGGAGAACGTCGCTGACGTAGTGTCCTGACAGGAGACAATTCACTGTTAGATCAAAGGTCATACAAACTGGGGCATAGTAGGGTTATTTGAGGTCAACATATATTAATATGGGGCCGCGGGGGGGGGGGAGGGGATATTCATTCATATCCTGCATTCAAAGTGGTAAAGTTAAGAAAGCTCACAACTCTACCAGAACAAAATCAGTTGGACATTGTCCTAACAAAAATACACTCTTACCACTGTCTGTACTGTTTCCAAGGTGGTTGATGACGCTCACCAGGCTGTACCATCCCGCATCCTGAGAGGAGCGCAGGGACAATAGTTACACACACACCTTAAACCAGCAGGTTCACACACACACTTTAAACCAGCAGGTTCACACACACACACTTTAAACCAGCAGGTTCACACACACACACTTTAAACCAGCAGGTTCACACAGTCACACACACACTTAAACACGCAGTTCACACACACACACATTTAAAACAGCAGTTTCACACACACACTTTAAACCAGCAGGTTCACACACACACACTTTAAAACAGCAGTTTCACACACACACACATTTAAAACAGCAGTTTCACACACACACTTTAAACCAGCAGGTTCACACACACCTTTAAACAGCAGTTTCACACACACACACTTTAAACCAGCAGTTTCACACACACACTTTAAACCAGCAGGTTCACACACACACACTTTAAACCAGCAGTTTCACACACACACACTTTAAAGCAGCAGGTTCACACACACACTTTAAACCAGCAGTTTCACACACACACACTTTAAAGCAGCAGGTTCACACACACACTTTAAAGCAGCAGGTTCACACACACACACACTTTAAAGCAGCAGGTTCACACACACACTTTAAAGCAGCAGGTTCACACACACACACTTTAAAGCAGCAGTTTCACACACACACACTTTAAAGCAGCAGGTTCACACACACACTTTAAAGCAGCAGGTTCACACACACTTTAAAGCAGCAGGTTCACACACACACTTTAAAGCAGCAGGTTCACACACACACTTTAAAGCAGCAGGTTCACACACACACTTTAAAGCAGCAGGTTCACACACACACACACTTTAAAGCAGCAGGTTCACACACACACACTTTAAAGCAGCAGGTTCACACACACACTTTAAAGCAGCAGGTTCACACACACACTTTAAAGCAGCAGGTTCACACACACACACTTTAAAGCAGCAGGTTCACACACACACCTTAAACCAGCAGGTTCACACACACACCTTAAACCAGCAGGTTCACACACACACACTTTAAACCAGCAGGTTCACACACACACACTTTAAACCAGCAGGTTCACACACACACACTTTAAACCAGCAGGTTCACACACACACACTTTAAACAGCAGGTTCACACACACACTTTAAACCAGCAGGTTCACACACACACTTTAAAACAGCAGTTTCACACACACACACTTTAAAACAGCAGTTTCACACACACACTTTAAACCAGCAGGTTCACACACACCTTTAAACAGCAGTTTCACACACACACACTTTAAACCAGCAGTTTCACACACACACTTTAAACCAGCAGTTTCACACACACACACTTTAAACCAGCAGTTTCACACACACACACTTTAAAGCAGCAGGTTCACACACACACACTTTAAAACCAGCAGTTTCACACACACACACTTTAAAGCAGCAGGTTCACACACACACTTTAAAGCAGCAGGTTCACACACACACACACTTTAAAGCAGCAGGTTCACACACACACTTTAAAGCAGCAGGTTCACACACACAAACACTTTAAAGCAGCAGTTTCATCACACACACACACTTTAAAGCAGCAGGTTCAACACACACACTTTAAAGCAGCAGGTTTCACACCACACTTTAAAGCAGCAGGTTCACACACACCTTTAAAGCAGCAGGTTCACACACACACTTTAAAGCAGCAGGTTCACACACACACTTTAAAGCAGCAGGTTCCACACACACACACTTTAAAGCAGCAGGTTCACACACACACCTTTAAAGCAGCAGGTTCACACACACACACTTTAAAGCAGCAGGTTCACACACACACTTAAAGCAGCAGGTTCACACACACACTTTAAAGCAGCAGGTTCACACACACACTTTAAAGCAGCAGGTTCACACACACACACTTTAAAGCAGCAGGTTCACACACACTTTAAAGCAGCAGGTTCACACACACACACTTTAAAGCAGCAGGTTCACACACACACTTTAAAGCAGCAGGTTCACACACACACTTTAAAGCAGCAGGTTCACACACACACTTTAAAGCAGCAGGTTCACACACACACTTTAAAGCAGCAGGTTCACACACACACTTTAAAGCAGCAGGTTCACACACACACTTTAAAGCAGCAGGTTCACACACACACTTTAAAGCAGCAGGTTCACACACACACTTTAAAGCAGCAGGTTCACACACACTTTAAAGCAGCAGGTTCACACACACTGTGTTGTTGTTACCCTCAGTAGAGGTCACCATCAGCTCTCTGAAGATGGTGACCGGGTCGCTCAGCTTCATCAGCTGCATGCTGGGAGTGAAACAGATCCGCCTCACGTGCAGTATCAGAACTCTGTGGAAGACAGACGTACAGACTGGAGACACGCTTCATACATTTCAATCAAACACTTGGTCTCAGTGGTTCTCTCACTTTGGCAGCGTCTTGAAGGCCGGCTGCTGGACTGATCTGTTGGAGCCGCAGTCACACCTGTAGTCCAGCTCTGTCTCCTGAACACACAACATGCTGTCAGGTACTGTGTGTCTGTGTGTGTGTGCGTGTGCGTGTGTGTGTGTCTGTGTGTGTGCGTGTGTGTGTGTGTGTGTGTTACCATGAGGTAGCTCTGGAGCATGTCCCCCACTGAGGCTCCAGGCAGCAGTTTGAGTGACAGGTTGGTGTAGTCTTCCTCACGTGTTGACCCGGCTCCACAGCTGCACGTTAAAGGGACAGTACACAGTGAACTCACAGCCGCGGGACAACGTGGACCACATCCAGGTTCTCAACACAGAGCTCAATATTAAAACACATGTTGAGATGACAGATGACGGTCTGTGTTTCTCTTACTTCCTGCAGGTCCTGGTGTTCTGCATCCTGAACACCAGGTGTTCCTCCACGGGGCATCTGTAGACCCTCCCTAGGCGGGCAGCGACGTCCTGCAGCTGGGGGGCCACACTCCTCATCTGGTCCAGGACGATGGTGAGGAGCTCGTGAGCGTCCTGAACACACAGAGACACACAGTTAGACAGGGGGAGGGGAACATAGAGAGGCAAGGTGCAGGACTCACTTTCTGGTGGCTGTTCCTAAACTCAGGAGCCCCGACCGAGAGGGCCTTCTTGAACAAGAGGAGGACCCAGCATTTGAGGGTGGGGTCAGCAGAGCGGTGGCACCCCACGATGTTCATGAATCTTCTGCAGGGGGATAATATATGTCGATGTTATAAAGTGTGGAACCGAGAAGGATGGCCAACAGAACATGCAGACCTCACAAAGGAGCAAGCTGAGAATGTGTGTGTGTGTGTGTACCTGATGATCTCAGCCTCTGGGAGGTGGCTCCACACCTCCTGCTGCTGGCTGAGGTCTCTGATGAAGTCCTTCAGCGTGAGGAGGCCCTGCAGGCTGGAGGTCATGTAGCACAGATTGCCCGGGTTCGGAAACCTGACGTCAACATGCAGAATTCATTAGCAGTACTCACACGGAGAGGGACAACAAGAGCAGCTGGAATATCATCTCATTTCTCATCAGGGTCGGTTCTCATGAAGCACTTTAAACTAAGTACACACTATGCGTTTGAATACAACGTCAGATGTGTGTTTTCTACTCACCCGAGCCAGTCCTGCCTCCCACGGCGGACCCCCTCTTTGACGGGGCCATGACGCGCTCTCTTCCTACAGACACACGGTCAGGAAACAGGAAGTATAGTGAACACATTGAGCCTCGGTGATACACTCGGAGACTGATCAACAAGTATGTGGACATGTGTTCAAGATCAGGGTCATTCTACGTAGAGAAACTACCATTTCTGAATCTGTAGCGGTCAGATTAACGTTTTGGAGACTGAACCACATTCCAGAAGGTTCTTCAGCCCGACATGTGTTGATGTTGTTTTGAATGAAGCCTGATTGTACTGGTGGACTTACCTGATGGGGGATACGTCATGGAACTGCACCGTCTTTTTATCCTGCTTCTCCTTGGTTACGGGACTCTTGGTTATTCTTTCTTTCTTCCCCCCGATCACAGGAAGTTCGACCTTCCCCTTCTCTTCCTGGACCTCAGGTACCTTCCTCTCCTCGTCCTCTGCTTCCTGGTCTTCTTCCTCGTCATCAATAAAGGGATTGAACCTCTGGACCTCAGGTACCTTCCTCTCCTCGTCCTCCTCTGCTTCCTGGTCTTCTTCCTCGTCATCAATAAAGGGATTGAACCTCTGGACCTCAGGTACCTTCCTCTCCTCGTCCTCTGCTTCCTGGTCTTCTTCCTCGTCATCAATAAAGGGATTGAACCTCTGGACCTCAGGTACCTTCCTCTCCTCGTCCTCTGCTTCCTGGTCTTCTTCCTCGTCATCAATAAAGGGATTGAACCTCTGGACCTCAGGTACCTTCCTCTCCTCGTCCTCTGCTTCCTGCTCCTGGTCTTCTTCCTCGTCATCAATAAAGGGATTGAACCTCTGGACCTCAGGTACCTTCCTCTCCTCGTCCTCTGCTTCCTGCTCCTGGTCTTCTTCCTCGTCATCAATAGAGAGATTGAACCTCTGCACCTCAGTGACCTCGTACGGAGCTTCTCTGGCTGGGCTGCAACATGGAGGGAGAAACAGATTGTCAGTGTGTTTTATTCTCGGTGACACACACAGTGATGTGTGTGTGTGAGATCAGTGCTTACCTCCCGTGAGGTGTGTGAGGGGTCCTCGGCTCTGTCCCTTCATGTGGGGCGACTTTACGATGTTTCTGTGAGGAAACAGGAAGTTCAATGTTACAGCGACACACTTCAATGTTCTGAGATGTGTTGCCCTGGGGCAGTGTGAGACTCACTCTGAAGCAGGGGAAGATCCAGCAGTTATCCCTTCCTGTTGACCTTGGGATGAAGAACACACACAGCTGATTAATCTACTGCTCAGTGACGTGAGCTACACATTTAACAACACTGCAAGAAGGTTCCCAACGAGCTAACGCTATGGGTGTGGGCCTGGGAGAGCCACACATGGTGCCTTTGATCAACAAGATCTGGCTTTGGGATGTTCTTTCTAAATGTTCCTTTGCGAACATTGCAGTCAAGTTCAAATGTAAGCCGCGGTCTGCACCTGAGGCATTAGGAACATTATTTACAGCAATACATGTGGAGTTCTTACAAATGATTCATACAATCTAACTTCCCTTTCTAAGCAAGACTTTGCTGTCCAACATGGAACCCGGTTTAAACACTACATGTTAACACACAGGCCAATAATGGAGGAGGGGTCTCCTTACCTCTTCTGCGGTCCACTCTCTCCTTCTCTCAGATGTTCTTTCTTCTGTGAAACAGCATGAGAATAAACGGTCAGGCCTCTTTTGTTCTCAAAGTCTTGATTCATTTCATTTCATTTCAAACCTTTATTTAAACAGATAGGTCCCTTGAGATCATGGATCTCTTTTACAAGGGAGACCTGCATCAATTGTTCCACATGAAACATAAAAACAAACAATAGAGGACATCATATTTACATATTCACCAACACTTACAAACACCCATAGTGTCATAAAGCATTTCGTGCAGACGTGCCTTAAAAACATTCAGAGAAACAAAGGTGAACAATTTCAATTTGGACTGTAGGCTGTTCCAAGCAAGTGGAGCTGCGCACATAAAAGCTGTTTTACCTAAGACAGTCCTCACTCTTGGTACATCTAATAAGACTACATCCTGTGATCTCAGACAATAGCTGCTTGCAACTTTCTGCTTTACCAGAGAACAGATGTAATACGGGAGTTTGCCCAACATAGCTTTATAAATAAAAGTGTACCAGTGACTGAGCCTCCGTACAGAGAGTGATGGTAAACCTGCCTTGGTATACAGGGTACAGTGATGAGTAAGCGTTTTACAATTAGTGACAAATCTCAGAGCGCTGTGATATGCAGCATCCAATTTGCTCAGGTAATTGGCAGGTGCATTCATATACATCAAATCACCATAGTCCAGCACAGGTAAAAAGGTCACAGTGACTAGCCTTTTCCTGGCCTCAAGCGAGAAACAGGACTTGTTTCTGTAAAAGAACCCTAACCTAACCCTCAGTTTTTTAAGCAGGTTATTGACATGAAGTTTAAAAGAGAGACAATCATCAAGCCAGATACCAAGGTATTTGTAACAGGCAACAACTTCAAGTTTTGTTCCTTGCGTAGTTACAATATCCGAAACAGGCTCTGGTGTCTTTTTAGCTTTTGAAAAGAGCATTACCTTTGTTTTATCCACATTTAAAAGAAGCTTTAATTCAGAGAGCTGAGTCTGAATAGTGTTAAAAACAGCCTGTAATTTAACAACAGCCTCAAACCCTTAAAAGAATATAAATGAGTTCACATGAAGCTGGGCACTTCCTGTGAAACATACCTGTGTTGGTCTGAATAGTCGATGGATCCACGCAGTCCTCCCCGTGCGGGTCTCAGAGGACGGCTTAGCGGCAGCAGCGTCTGGGACTCTGGAGAGACACAAAGGGTTAATACCTCTGAACTCATGTCAGGAAGCAGAGCAGCTGGAACTGTGAGACAGCTATTGATCAGTCGACACAAACATATCGGATATTCGGGCCTGAAATCACTTTTCATCTGAATGTTATTTTATAAATGATCCAGCAATTCTTTTCTAGATGAAGCATGTGGTCCATAACATGTCAGATAATAGCGAAAGCTTCTCACGAGGTCCAAGATAACGTTATGGATCTGTAACCATGGAAACAAGTCTGGTGGCTGAAAACAGCATTTTCTGAAATGGCATTTTTTGAAAAATGGAACAACAAGTTTTCACTCAACCGACGTATCGATTAGTCGAGCAACTAAAGGAGCAAGAAATGCTCAAATGTAGATTTGCTAATTGTTTCCCCTTCTTTCTATCACTGCTCACTTTCAAGGCTTATTTATTTAAAAGTGATGAAACATGAACACAATATAAAACTCAACAACAATCTGCCCTCTCCTCAACAGTTTGCAGAGGATGTAGGACATGAGCTTGATGTGCGTGTCCCCGTTAGCACAGTGTAGGGACCGTTCTATTGGCTTACAGCATGTTGTATCAGTTCCTTCTCACATAAACCATGTGAACAAACCATCTTCCAGTAAACTAGTCTGACACCACCTCACATTACCGAGGTATTTGTTTATCTACTTTCTTACCTTCCACTCGAGATGGAGCACGGCTTGCTCCTGGCCTCCTTAACCTTTTCACTGGTGCAGTTCTGTAGAGGATAAGGAGAAATACACATATTTAATTACACGTGTTCTCCAGAAAGTGGCTTGAATACTGATATAAGATGGACAGTTGTGTCTTCAAATCCTTTCAAAGAAGATCAAAGCCAAACTAACATTTATCATTCGATGTAAGTTGAACTAAATGGTTCAGAAAGTGTAAGACAAACCTTTCTTAGGAAACGAAACATGGCTGCAGCCTTGGTGGTAGATACAGCTAGAGTAAAGTGTTAGTGAGCCTGCACAGAGTGGGTTTAGGTCTGAACTAAGTGCTGTCTGGGTTGGTTCTGAGCAGCAGCTTGGTGGCCTCGGAAGGCATGAGAGTTCTAGATTGACAGTCTGTCTCAGGCATTCCGTTCTAGAACACATCAAGGTGCAGAAGCCTGCAGCAGCGTTCTAGACGCTTCCTTGCCTTGGAGAGCCTAGGAAGCGTCTAAAGAATGTCATCAGGCCACATTAAGGAGACCAGCAGAGTTTCATTTTCATATTGTCAACAAATAAATAAAACCATTATGTTTTTCCTCTATTATGAAACTCCATTATTTACCAAGAAACGATGAAAACACATTGATAAGCAACACTTTGGGGTAACGTACTTTAAACTGTTTTAGTTAATACCACCTACACCTTCCTGCTGTCACAAATACTCGCTAACACCAAATGTGGATTAATCCGCCACTTAAAGGTAGGGTAAGGTAAGGTAGGGTAAGGTAAGGTAGGGTAGGGTAAGGTAGGGTAAGGTTAGGTAGGGTAAGGTAAGGTAAGGTAGGGTAAGGTAAGGTAAGGTAGGGTAAGGTAGGGTAAGGTAAGGTAAGGTAGGGTAAGGTAGGGTAAGGTAAGGTAGGGTAAGGTAAGGTAGGGTAGGGTAAGGTAGGGTAAGGTTAGGTAGGGTAAGGTAAGGTAAGGTAGGGTAAGGTAAGGTAAGGTAAGGTAGGGTTAGGTAGGGTAAGGTAAGGTAAGGTAGGGTAAGGTAAGGTAGGGTAAGGTAAGGTAAGGTAGGGTAGGGTTAGGTTAGGTAAGGTAAGGTAAGGTAAGGTAGGGTAAGGTAAGGTAGGGTTAGGTAAGGTAAGGTAAGGTAAGGTAGGGTAAGGTAGGGTAAGGTAAGGTAAGGTAGGGTAGGGTAAGGTTAGGTAAGGTAAGGTAAGGTAAGGTAGGGTAAGGTAAGGTAGGGTTAGGTAAGGTAAGGTAAGGTAAGGTAGGGTAAGGTAAGGTAGGGTAAGGTAAGGTAAGGTAGGGTAGGTAGGGTAAGGTTAGGTAAGGTAAGGTAAGGTAAGGTAGGGTAAGGTAAGGTAAGGTAAGGTAAGGTAGGGTAAGGTAAGGTAGGGTAAGGTAAGGTAAGGTAGGGTAGGGTAAGGTAAGGTAAGGTAAGGTAGGGTAAGGTAAGGTAGGGTAAGGTAAGGTAAGGTAAGGTAAGGTAGGGTAGGGTAAGGTAAGGTAAGGTAGGGTAAGGTAAGGTAGGGTAAGGTAAGGTAGGGTAAGGTAAGGTAAGGTAAGGTAGGGTAGGGTAAGGTAAGGTAAGGTAAGGTAAGGTAGGGTAGGGTAAGGTTAGGTAAGGTAAGGTAATGTAAGGTAAGGTAAGGTAGGTAGGTAGGGTAGAGTAGGGTAGGTAAGGTAAGGTAGGGTAAGGTAGGTAGGGTAAGGTAAGGTAGGGTAAGGTAAGGTAAGGTAAGGTAGGGTAGGGTAGGGTAAGGTTAGGTAAGGTAAGGTAAGGTAAGGTAATGTAAGGTAAGGTAAGGTAAGGTAAGGTAGGGTAAGGTAAGGTAAGGTAGGGTTAGGTAAGGTAGGGTAAGGTAAGGTAAGGTAAGGTAAGGTAGGGTAGGGTTAGGTAAGGTAAGGTAAGGTAGGGTAGGGTAAGGTAAGGTAAGGTAAGGTAAGGTAGGGTAGGGTAAGGTAAGGTAAGGTAAGGTAGGGTAAGGTAAGGTAGGGTAAGGTAAGGTAGGGTAAGGTAAGGTAGGGTAAGGTAAGGTAAGGTAAGGTAAGGTAGGGTAAGGTAAGGTAGGGTAAGGTAAGGTAAGGTAAGGTAGGGTAGGGTAAGGTAAGGTAAGGTAAGGTAAGGTAGGGTAGGGTAAGGTTAGGTAAGGTAAGGTAATGTAAGGTAAGGTAAGGTAAGGTAAGGTAGGGTAGAGTAGGGTTAGGTAAGGTAAGGTAAGGTAAGGTAGGGTAAGGTAAGGTAGGGTAAGGTAAGGTAAGGTAAGGTAGGGTAGGGTAAGGTTAGGTAAGGTAAGGTAAGGTAAGGTAAGGTAAGGTAAGGTAAGGTAGGGTAAGGTAAGGTAAGGTAGGTAAGGTAAGGTAGGGTAAGGTAAGGTAAGGTAGGGTAGGGTTAGGTAAGGTAAGGTAAGATAAGGTAAGGTAGTAAGGTAAGGTAAGGTAAGGTAAGGTAAGGTAAGGTAAGGTAAGGTAGGGTAGGTAAGGTAGGGTAAGGTAAGGTAAGGTAAGGTAGGGTAAGGTAGGTAAGGTAAGGTAAGGTAAGGTAAGGTAAGGTAAGGTAAGGTAAGGTAAGGTAAGGTAGGGTAAGGTAAGGTAAGGTAAGGTAAGGTAGGGTAAGGTAAGGTAAGGTAGGGTAAGGTAAGGTAGGGTAAGGTAAGGTAAGGTAAGGTAAGGTAGGGTAAGGTAAGGTAAGGTAAGGTAAGGTAAGGTAAGGTAGTAAGGTAAGGTAAGGTAAGATAAGGTAAGGTAAGGTAAGGTAAGGTAAGGTAAGGTAAGGTAAGGTAAGGTAAGGTAATGTAAGGTAAGGTAAGGTAAGGTAAGGTAGGGTAAGGTAAGGTAAGGTAGGGTAAGGTAAGGTAGGGTAAGGTAAGGTAAGGTAAGGTAAGGTAAGGTAAGGTAAGGAAGGTAAGGTAAGGTAAGGTAAGGTAAGGTAAGGTAAGGTAAGGTAAGGTAGCTCTGGGGGAAGTCTGAAGGAAGGGGCAGATTCTTTCCGGCTGTGTACTTTCAAACTCTCGTGCACTCGAGCTGGTTCCTCCATCCTTACCTACCTTTAAAATAGTCCCTAATAATAAAGCAGTACTCCTGTAATGTGTTTAACTACAGTGACCAGCTGTTTTGGGAAATAGAGCATTTATTTATTTTTTATTACAAATAGTAATAAATTAAGCTCGTTTAAATACAAATACATTATATATGAATTACTTTCCAGCCAGCCACAACAAAACATTTAAACTACATGTACATATATTTATACATATTTAAAGGGCACCTATCATGCAAAATGCACCTTTGTACGTCTTTTATACATGATTATGTGTCCCCGGTGTTCCAGGGAACTCGCCAAGTGTCAGAAAACACAACCCTCTCTATTTTCCTCCTTCGCCAAATCTCTAAAAAAGGGGCTGCAACGGATCTGAAAAAAATGGATCCACATTCCGACACTTTTCTACATCACAAAGACGTACTCCGCTTATTGGTCAACTCTCCACCTATCAGGGGAATGAGCCACGGCCATGTGCATTGCCAAACCTCTCATTCGCATATAGGCTATCGGCAGGCTAAATCAACCCCAGTCACATCTGTGTTGCTGCCTGCTCTTGCTAGGATGTCTAAGCCAGTTAAACGTTGTGCTGTTGTTGGCTGCAAGACTCGGAACAGGGGACTGCATGCAATGCCATCAGTGCAAAAAGAGAATAATCTGTGGCTAGACTTCATTTTCAAGGGACATGTGCCAGAAGACCCCGGCAGATTTCTGTGTGTGTGTTCCAAACATTTTACCACGGACATGTTTATGAACTTCTCTCAAGTCCAACACGGATATGCCTCCAAACTAATGCTACACCCGGGATCAATACCAACCATCCGGGACCAGGCCAGTGAGGACACATCCAATTCTGAAGCTGTAAGTTTTTATTTAGCGGTGTTTTTCCTGATAAAGCTATCTCTAGCTTGTAGTATGTAGCATGTAGCATGTAGCTTCGCCTTATCAATGTCGCCTCAACCCCAACTAGTAATCGGTTAGGTGTTTATATGTTCTTGTAACATTTTATTTTGTACGCTCCGCAGTCTTTGCTTTGTCTTTTATTTTAATTATCAGGCATTTGCGAACATGTTCAGACTGCCGTAATGGCGATCTGTGTGAAGGCTGTAAAGCCACGCCTAGCCTAGCCGATAACACAAGTATTTATTCTCCTATGTATTAGTATTTTGTATCCTCTAAAAAATCATATTGAGTAAGTTATAATAACAAACGTAATCTTCTGGAGGTAAGTGCCGTTTTTTCCAGCGTTATGTAAAAGCTTTTGTGATTGTAGTCTGTAAGAACGATCAGATATCATCGACCTGTAAGCTAAGCTACGCTAAGCTACGCTACGCTAAGCTACGCTAAGCTAATGAGACATGCCGTTTTGGAGCGTTATATGGAAAAGCTTTTGCATGTTTACTTGTTTGCGCACATGAATATAATGGGGGTGTGTTAGGATACAACACTGTATGTATGTATGCGAGGGGACACACACCACGAGTAAAACGGAGCTAAAGCCCTGGTATGTTGTTGTTGACGACATGCATACTAATCTAAACCACTTTTTTTGTTGTGCTTTTTTTAACCTTGCACAGGCTACGTGGCCAACTTGATGGACCTCATCTTCGACCAAGTCTTTGTGGACCCTGCACCATTATGAGCAACCTGACAGGGAGGAGGTCATCGCCGGGTATGCTACACGGTTCAATTTGGCTGCTGTCTGAACCTAACATAGACATTTCACGGATCAGAGGACAACGCAGGCCAGAATCACCACTCTGATCCTGTTTTTTATGGGTTCAAATAACCGTTGATTTTGACAATAAAGTTCCGAGTTGATATCAAGTGTGTCGTGATTATTCATGTTTGGATGGGTAAAGAATATTCTGATTTCAAAAGCATAAGGTTGTGTGTGGACTTGTTGTCGTACACATGGGTGTGTTATGCCATTGCTGTGTAGTATATAATAGTACATGTACAATGACAGAATGAAAGATTGCATAAAGCCATATACACCAGTATTTATTTCCATGAACAATATTAGCATTCGTTTTACAATTTCAGTCAAAACAAACAAACCACTCAGTACTCTATTTGTCTCAACTGTAGTCCAACTGTGTTCAGCTCTGTAAATATTCAATGCATTCTGCAGGGACAACACATTCAGGCACACAGGCTCCAATCCAGGATGGTCCACCACACAGGTTACAGAGTCCTCATGTTCCTGCATCCGTCTTTACACCTAGTGTGATAAACATATATTGAATGACATGTGAAAATGTATTCTCTAAACAGACAACTTAGTGAAGCTAATGTTACGTGTGGTATCTCCATGCAGCACATGCTCCGGTTCAGAAGGCATCGTGGCGCAAGTTGCACATGTACCCCTTTAGAAAGAAGTCAATAACTGAGCTTTTAAAACACATGAAACACATAATGCTGACAACTGAGGTGTTGGAGTTATACTTTTTATCACCCTAAGTTATGAACTTTCCAACGGTTTGTTGCACGATGTTGGAAGAAAAGGACTGTAAACTATTAAACGCAATGAGGCCATTGTATATATGCTGAAAATATGAATGTCTCCCTTTATAAATATATATATGTATCGCTGTGTTTGCGTTACAAACTCTAAGTTACAAACTGTACACATTGCATTCTTGCTAATTAGCCAAAATGAATGGAATAAGTAGCAAGCATCGTAACAGAGTAAAAATAAATAGGGACAACAGCTTGTCAACTAACCATTCAGAAACGTCCTGCTGCAACCGAGATGTTTGCACCTCCACCAAAACCTCCGCTGCTTCAGTTTCTGGATCAAATTGATAATATGCTTGAACACATGCATTGCTCTGAGATGACATGTGTATTCCACACTCGTAATCACAGCAAGCATGGTAACGTGACTCTCGCCGGCTCTTCTGCTGGGGGCGTGGTCAGCTACTGCTCAGAATTTTCATAGGCAGGTTGGAATAAAGCGAAAATGAGCGAAACGAGGCATGGCTAAAAAATGATCTGTTTGGTATTTTGAAAAATAAAATGTATAAATATACCTTATATAGGTATGGTCATACACTATATCATTTAAATATAGCATGATAGGTCACCTTTAACATAACAATCATTTTCAGCCTTTGAAACGGTGCAGACGTAGCTTAGCCAGGGTTAGCTGAACACACATGTTCTTCTGAAATACTTTTCAGTTACATTAATAATGATAATAATAATAACACTGGTGTGAAAGCCCAGGTTAGCTAACACTGGTGTGAAAGGTTAGCTAACACTGGTGTGAAAGCCCAGGTTAGCTAACACTGGTGTGAAAGCCCAGATTAGCTAACACTGGTGTGAAAGGTTAGCTAACACTGGTGTGAAAGCCCAGGTTAGCTAACACTGGTGTGAAAGCCCAGGTTAGCTAACACTGGTGTGAAAGCCCAGATTAGCTAACACTGGTGTGAAAGCCCAGGTTAGCTAACACTGGTGTGAAAGGTTAGCTAACACTGGTGTGAAAGGTTAGCTAACACTGGTGTGAAAGCCCAGATTAGCTAACACTGGTGTGAAAGCCCAGGTTAGCTAACACTGGTGTGAAAGCCCAGGTTAGCTAACACTGGTGTGAAAGGTTAGCTAACACTGGTGTGAAAGCCCAGGTTAGCTAACACTGAAAGCCCAGGTTAGCCAACACTGGTGTGAAAGGTTAGCTAATATGCACAGAGAAGAAACAAGCTCGTTTTTCTGAAGCACATTAGAAAACAATAGGCCTCATTCATGTGTAGCCGAGGAGACCAACAAGCAGAACACATTCATGTGTAGCCGAGGAGACCAACAAGCAGAACACAGTCAGTCAGAATCAGCATTTAAATACAAAACAGCACATAAGCTAATTCAATGACATGAAACAAACAATTACATAGCCTACCTTTATCTGTTTCCAGCTTCATGTTTCCTTTCTTCTCCCTTTGCGTCCAGAACATGTTTAATCAGCCATGGCTTTCTTTTCAGCCATATGAAAAGCTGCTTGACTCACCAAGCAGTCAGTGCTGCCACACAGGCGTGACAGCAACGATGCTAACGTGCTAACGCTACCCATGCAGTACAGCAGTTACCTGAGTTTCCTGACATTTCTAACCCCGCGATTGTTGGGTTTTTGGGGGGGGAGTTTTTCCGTGTGTGCTGCAAGGGTCTAAATATGGCAGTGGCAATGTTGGAAATTGGGCTACATACAAATAAAACTTCATTGATTAATTTAAAATGTTATTGTTTAAAAAAAATCAAAGAATACATTCAAATAATCAGAGCACTAAAACACATTATCGCAGGTTGGTCAAAAAACAGGAAAGGGGGAAGCATACAGAAACAGCTATATCCTCATGCAGCTCTCTCCCTCTATGTCTATAGACATAAAGGGGAGAGAGCTGCATGAGGATCTGTCCCTGCTTTCTCCTTCAGCTCAACGGACAGCACAGCACAAACAGCCTGACCATTGGTCTGAAACTAACGCTTAGCTACATGTATCCTGGCCAATCATTTCGTTTTGTGTTTCTATTTTCTATAGATACACAAAGCTTAAACCGAGGGGGATAAATTCAATCATCAGTGGAAGAAGGCCAGACTGACTACTTAGATATGTTTATTACTCTTTGTCTTGAATACCATGCTGTGATGGATGGTTTACGGTACAATATGTATATATTCACAATTATATGGGGACATTGTATGCACTATATATATATTCAGATTTATAAAAAACATGTACATACCATATATTCCGAATAAGAGTTGCAACATATGTTCACAATGATGAGGAGAAATGTATTGTTCTGATAGAAACATCTTTAATTGTGTATATCAATGTGTAACAGTTAATACGAATACATGTTCACGTCGTAATAATACCGAAAAAGAGCAGTCTGTTATTTAACAATCTTGTTTTGTTTAAAACATGAGCTGAACACTCAAAAAACAAAACAAGGTCCGGAGCAACAGAACAGTCTTGTTTAATGTAATTGTCCATCTGTTCTTTCGCTTCACCTGGTGCCGTAACTCACAGATTCTCGTTGTTAATTGATTTTCTAAGGTCTGATGTCTTGATCCCTGGGAAAGCGGTTTTTACAGCATCTGGAACAGAATAATTACAAATAATTAGACGTTCACAAAGGACAGCAGGAATGATCCATAGTATCTATATAAAGCACGGGCTGGCTTGGTGGATAATGTGGGAAAGCAAATAGTGGAAGAATAGGCTTTATACATTTCTGTCTGAGTGTGGCGCTACTAGAGGAAAGGTCTTGATGTCCCCAAGTTGGCATGGTTCATTCTTTGGGGGTGCATTAATGTGCTAATCATATTTCCTGGCAATCTGCCCGTGAGATGAGATGTTAAATTCAAACAATTTGGCCTTTGATTGGTTGCTTCAGGACACATCATGAAGTCAGGAAACCCTGATAACTAAAACTAAACTGGAAACTATAATGTACTAATAATGATTCAGTTAACCCCATGTTCTTGGCCAATTCCATAACCTGCATATAATAATAATAATGCATTTTATATACATAGCGCTTAGCCAAACTCAAAGACGCTTAATACATTAATACATTAATACATTATAAAGACGCATATGACATTAACGGTCCACTGCCTCCTAAAACTCTACAAAAATTGGTCGGTAACTATAGGCTGTAATATTTCACTGATTTGGTTTTGGAGGTTTTTGTTCTTTAACATTAAGAATAACTATCCAAAAAATTAATTAATAAACAGACAAACTGGAAACCCTGCCACCAGCTCTGATAACAAGAGGCGCGTTTCACACCGCAGTACTTTTCCCACTTTAGTTCCGAAATGTCGCGTTTCACACCAAAAAGAGCCAGAACTAAAATTAGTTCAGGAGAACCTGTTCACCCCCTTTTCCGTCCCTGCTAGAGAAGCGTGGGAGAAAAAGGTTTCCTATGTCTGATTGGCTGGGCGGGATTACAAACCACGCCCCGTAAAACTCCCAAAAAGTTTTGTGAAGTCGCCATTTTATTATCCTCTCATTAGCATTGTTAGCATTAGCATTAGCCCAGCGCAGAAACGCAGAGAGACAACTCATGGCAAACACAAATAAAACATGGGAGCGGTGGAGATGAGGAGGTGGTCGGGTTTCTGGCGATTTACTCGAAGCTTCAGTAGAAGCTGCTGGGGACTCCTCGCAGCTTCTACTCACAAGCCAGATTAATCTTGCAGATTTTCACATTGTGAGATACAGGCTTACACCATTTCCCATTCACAACATTCTGGGAAGGAAGGCTTAACACAAAGCAGCAAGTTTGCTAAACTAGAAGGACATTTCTTGGATATGGAATTTCTGGCAGCCCCTGATGTAATGGGAATGTTGCTATTGAGCATTTAAGGTTACACCTATAGATTCAAGTAATTCGTGGCTCATTCAAACTAATTTGATGTTGACAAATCCGATGATGGATACTAGCATGTTCACAGGAGAGAAACTCAAAATGTCTAAAATATATAAATTAAAAACAAGACATATGCAAGCCCCCCTTATTTCTAGCAGCAGAAGGGGAATCATCACTAGACTGAATCTTGCGCTGTGAAATTCAGATTCATCTGGCAGCAAGCTATTTCCTCCTCCAACATAAATGTCTTTAGTCTAAGATGAGGAGTCGCTCATTACTCTTTCATCTAAAAGAGGTACTTTGCCTTTCACCAGCACGTTGGCGCAGTCTGCTATTTCCTTCTGCAAAGTCTTGACCTGGATCTGGAGTTCTCGGATTTGGGTTTTTTTCATTACTTGAAGATTCTCCTGGACTCCGGGTTCAAGTTGTTTTTCTTCCGTAATGATTTCTTCCTCAGTCCGTCTCTGAGCTGCAAGTGTGGGCTTTTTCTATAGGGGAATTACACTATTATTATCATTTTAAATAATGTCCTATTATTATAAACAATTAACATACAGTATATTTTAGCTATTTTTAGTTGTGATGTCCGTTTGCTTCCCCTGTCGCGAATTCTGATCGCTCAGTGATGATACCAATGCCCATAGAATCGGAGGAATCTCAGCTTTAATCGGATATCTTTAATGTGCAGTTACGATAACGGTATTTTTACCTTGAGTTCGTGCGTTAGCATTGTTTCGCTCAGGGCTCATTTAAATGCTTCTTGTGAGCCTTGTGCTTTGTTGGTGTGGTTCATTTCTTCAGTTAGCTGAGTTTCTAACTGTTAAGTGAGTATGACACTTGAATAGGTTTTTAAATATTAAGAAGCCCTGAGACACAGTTTGGTGAAAAAACTACCCGCCAGAGCCGGAGTAGGGTCCTCTCGGGCTTAACAGGTTAACACACAATGCACCACGGCACTGGAGAAAAGTATAAGGTTGGAGAAGCAGTTATTTAATTTAATCTGGCTTCGTGTGATTAAAAACTAACCGACGCAGTCCTCTGATTGATGTTGTGAGCGGTTTTTCTGAGAAAATCAGTAAAACGCTGTGTTGTCATAAGAAGGCACGTAAACGGTTACGTTATGATTCAATTCACCTTTGAATCTACATCTGTAACAATGAGTGGACCAAATAAATGAAAAGTCAACTGAGTGCCGAGTGTTTAATGAGGACAGCTAAATCTGCTACTGACCCGGCCGTCAAATGTAAAACTCATAGCGGCCCCCGAGCAAAACGTTGGCCCACCCTGGTCTACACACACACCAGGGTTCATACACTTTTTCACCAATGATTTTCCATGACTTCTCCAGGACCTTCACCTAATTTTCCATGACCAAAAAAATGACTCTTTGTCAGCAGTAAGTAGCAACTTTAGTTACATTTCCATGATTTCCAGTGCCTGGAATTACCATTTTGAATTTCCAGGGCCTGGAATTAGCATTTTGAATTTCCAGGGCCTGGAATTAGCATTTTGAATTTCCATGACTTTTCCAGGTTTTTAATGACCGTAAGAACCCTGACCACACACCTCACTGTACACACACACACACACACACCTCACTGTACACACACAAATCTTTTTCGGAATGTCACAGTCTCCGTCTCCACTGGGAATTATATCCTGCTCTTCATCATCATCACCGAACAGGCGTTTGGGTTTCCTGGATCTCTTGTGGTCTTTTGGCGTGTCCACTTTAAAAAGTTCCCGCTCTGCAGTTTTCAGTGTAGACTCTTTTTCTACATTAATATTGGAAACATCCAGAAACTGGAGAAAGGTTATACATGTACAAACCACATAGGCCTACTGTCTGTGTCAGTCGCTGGTTTATTTATGTCTTTAGGACGTTGTTGTGAGTTTGGACGGAGCAGATACAGGTTAGACCTCCATTCAGAAAACACGCATTTTAAAAGGTTTTCGCCTGCTGTCTTGTAAGCACACATTAATTAAGGTTTTTACTAACCGGTATCAGCATGTAGTTATTTCGGCATCATTTTAAAACGTGTTTTACAAATGAATAATGCTCAAATGTGTTGAAAGCTGAAAAGCCCCCTAAAACTCATCTTTAGCTGGATTATGACTGTGATTTTTTAAACTTTCATGAAATAACTAACAGACATAACTGCTAATTTCCTCAGAGCCAACAAATGTCATTATGAATAGACAAGCTTTTAGAGGGAAATATTACAATATGTTGGTGTTTGAAAGATACACATGAATTAAAATCAAGCATTCTTGTCATTGTAATCCTCTGTCACAGGAAAACACTAACAAACGACATTGAGATTCGTAAATCAATCCAGGATCTGGTGAGTCATGAACTTGTATAATATCTATATATGTTTTTTGGAAGTTTCTCGTGCAGTGTATCTATTCTGTCGACAGTACACTCTATTATGCTTAAAATAGAGACCCCTCTCCTGCAGCAGAGGTCATTATCTTGAATATATAAGATACTTACACGTTGACAATGCCAAGCTGTTGGATTGGGTGTGATCTTGCATACTCACTTTGTAATATTCCTTTTAGTCTGGAGACAGTGTGGAGACACATGTGCTGTCACAAACGAGCTGAGGACCAAAATGCAGAACACGGGAAACCAGAGATAGTCGGTAACCAGCTTTATTAGAGGCAATCGGCTGGTAGGAGACAACACGGCAGATAGTAGGCAAAGGGCTGGTCGGGGACAGGCGAGGTTTCCGGGAGAAGGCAGGACGGGAGTCGCAGGTACAGAACGGGTCAGGGAGCAGGCGAGGCAGGCTGGTCGGGGACAGGCGAGGGTTCCGGGAGAAGGCAGGACGGGAGTCGCGGTACAGAACGGGTCAGGGAGCAGGCGAGGCAGGCTGGTCAGGGACAGGCAGGGTCGAAACCGGGAGAGCAATCTGAGGAGTAGTGCGGGAAAGACAAGCATGCTGCGAAGTACGATCTGGCACTGAGGTGAAGGTGAAGTGGGCCTAAATACTAATGGAGCTGATGGGTGTAACAGAGTGAGAGAGAGAGAGACAGGGTGTGACTACCAGGTGACTAAGGAATGATAATGCAGAAAATAGGTGAGTGAGAAAGCAGACTGTGACAGAACCCCCCCCTTAATGGACGGCTCCAGACGTCTAAACAATACTAAAAAAAAAAAAAGAGACTCAAGAAAAAAAAACCCTACAGACACCGGGTGGAAGGTGGAGGTATGGGAAAGGTTAGTACTCGTGAGACTGCTCTCTCGGCCTCTCCCCCTGGAAATCCTCGTCCTTCGCCCGATGACGACTCCCCCTCCTCCTCGACGAAGCCTCTGGTCCGTAGCGGACGAGTACTCCCTGGCTTAACGCCTGGTCGAGCGTGGGTCCTAGACGGCTGCTCCGGGTAACGCAGGTGGAAGTCTCGGATGAGTTGAGGGTTGAGGATATGCCGAGCAGGAATCCACTGCCTTTCTTCAGGACCATAGCCCTCCCAGTCCACCAAATATTGAACCCCTCTCCCTCTGAGACGGGAACGGAGTAAACGACGAAGGGTGTAGGTAGGGCCCCCATCGATCATCCTAGGGGGTGGTGGTGGAGGGGCGGCGGAAACCATAGGGCTCTCCCGGACAGGTTTAATCCTAGAGACGTGGAAGGTGGGATGGATTTTCATGTTCCGGGGCAAACTCAGTCGAACTGCTGCAGGATTAATGACCTTGACAATCTCGAAGGGTCCAATAAACCTGGGCGCTAACTTTTTAGACTCCATCCGAAGGGGAATGTTTGGGTGGAAAGCCACACCCTCTGGCCTACCTGGTACACAGGTGCCTTGGTTCGTCGGCGGTTCGCTGATGTGGCGTACCGGTTAGCAGACTGAAGCAGAGTTGTACGAGCCCCCTCTAAGTCCTCCGACAACGTCGGATGAAAGCCTGGACAGACGGACAGGTAACCTCCTTCTCCAATGCAGAGAACAATGGGGTTGAAAACCGTATGCACACTGAAAAGGGGAAAGACCAGTAGCGGAACTGATGAGGGTGTTGTGGGCATACTCCACCCACAGGAGTTGTTTTGACCAGGTCGTGGGATGATCGGAAGCCATGCAGCGGAGAGTGGTCTTTATTTTTATTTTTTTATTTAACCTTTATTTAACCAGATAAAAGCATTGAGATAGAATCTCATTTTCAATGCTGACCTGGCCAAGAAGGCAGCAACGTTACACATAACACAAACATATAAAATACAGAGAACATAACTAAGAAAACAAAAGACAAAAAAGCAGTCACTACATTGTGCACATTAGGACAGTAAGAAAGGTACTACTTATTACTGCAAGAGCAGCTGGTAGTAAGGACTTCAGACAACTTCAATTTAAAACAGGCTATAGAGACAAGTGCCCTCAGTTTGAGGCGTGATGAAGGTCATTCCAAGACCAAGGACCATAATAAAAAAGACTCCTTTTCCCAGCCTCAGTCCGCACAGCAGGAACCTGGAACCGTATCCAGGCACTGGATCTGAGGTTGTAAGAGTCACAAACTGGAGCAAATCTGGCACATATGTAGAGTGGAAGCTTACCTAAAATGGCTTTATACATTAATAAAAACCAATGCCGCATCCTACGCACAGTAAGTGAGGACCATCCAGTTAGGCTATACAGTTTGCAATGATGAGTCCTATAGGGTGCATTTGATATATAACGCAGTGCAGCATGGTAGAGTGGGTCAAGTTTGGCCAACACAGTGGGACAGGCAAATCTATAAATGGTATCACCGTAGTCCAGCTGGGACAGGAATAAGCCAGAGACCAACCTTTTACGGGATGAAGTTGAAAAACAACATTTAAGTCTGTAAAGGAAGCTAAGAGTGAATTTCAATTTTTAGTTAGAACTTCAATATGGTATTTGAAGTTCAGATTACTGTCCAACCAGAAGCCCAGATATTTGTAGGTATCAACAAAACTCAACAGAGACACCATCAAGGGTGTCAATGGAGAGGCAAGAGGACGCTGACTTGGGAGCAAAAAGCATTGCTTTAGTTTTTACTGTTCAAAAGCAGTTTGGAATCAAGAAGTGCATGCTGCAGCGTGATAAAATCAGATTTTAAATTGGAAACGGCCATATCCAGAGAAGGAGCATATGAGTACACAATAGTGTCATCAGCATACATATGATAGGTAGAGAATTGCATCTGATTACAAATATTGTTATATATAATAAAAAGAGCAAAGGCCCCAAAATAGAGCCCTGTGGAACTCCCTTCTTCAAGGTGACAGGGTCAGAGACAGTGCTACCCAACCTGACGCATTGAGTACGGTCGGTTAGATAACTCTGAACCAGCAAATGGCATTATGACCGAAACGAGACATCAACATAACATTAGACATAATGTGGTGATCTACAGTATCAAATGCTTTGGCTAGGTCAACAAACAATGCAACACATACAGATTTGTTATCCAAGGCAGCCTTAATATCGTCTAAGACTTTCAGACTGGCAGTCACAGTACTGTGCTTTGATCTGAATCCAGATTGCATAGGGTTAAGGATATTGTGTGAATTTAAAAAAAGTTTTAGCTGAGTAGAAACTAGGGACTCAAGAATCTTTGATAACACAGAAAGATTTGAGATAGGACGATAGTTATTAACTCCGGTCTCCATCTCCTGATTCTTCCGTTCGGTCTGGCCATTGGCCTGTGGGTGGAAAACCGGAGGTGAGACTAACCGTCGCCCGATCAGCTCACAAACTCCCTCCAAAACACAGAGGTGAATTGGGGCCCCCGGTCGGAAACCAATCAGTCGCCAGTCCATGAATGCGAAACACGTGGAGCAGAATCAGTTCTGCCGTCTCCTTAGCTGACGGGATCTTAGGCAGGGGTATGAAATGAGCCATCTTACTAAACCGATCTACCACCGTCAAGATGGCAGTATGTCCGTGGGACGGTGGTAGACCAGTTACAAAGTCCAATGAAATATGTGACCAAGGCGACGTGGGACCGGTAATGGATGAAGGAGGCCAGCTGGCGCTTGGTGAGATGGTTTGTGCCGATTGCACACAGGACAGGCGTTCACAAACTCCCGGGTGTCAGCCTCCAGCGTGGCCCCACCAGAACCGTTGTAGGACCATCCCCTTGGTACGTTGAATTCCAGGGTGGCAGGAAAGTCTGGAGCTATGAGCCCACTGAAGCACCTCAGCCCTCAAAACCTGAGGCACAAACAAGCGGTTAAGAGGACAAGAACTAGGACCGGGTTGGTCCACCAAAGCGGTCTTAACCCTTACTCAATCTCCCAAGCGAGGACGCCGATCATCGAGGAGCAGGAAGAATAGTGTCCGGAATACCCCGGGTGTCTCCCTCCCTCCCGAACTGCCGGGACAAAGCGTCGGCCTTCACGTTGCGCGGAGCCCGGGCGGTGGTAGGAGAGAAAAAAATTAAACCGGGTGAAAAAATAACGACCACCTGGCTTGCCGAGATTCAGTCTCTGTGCCGACCTGATGTATTCCAGGTTTTATGGTCGGTCCATACTGAAATGGTTTTCTGTCCCCTCAAGCCAGTGTCGCCACTCCTCCAACGCCAACTTGACTGCTAGAAGCTCTCGATTCCCCACGTCATAGTTTCTCTCCGCCGGACTCAATCTCCTCGAAAAGAAAGCACAGGGGTGGAGCTTCTGGTTCTCACCAGAACGTTGCGACAGGATGGCCCCCACCCCTACGTCAGAAGCATCCACACACCACAAACTGACCAGCGGTGTCTGGTACTTGAAGGATAGGAGCTGACGTAAACCGGCCCTTGAGGTCCTGAAAAGCCTCCTCGGCTGCAGGGGACCATCGGAACGTCACCTTGGATGAGGTCAGGGCGGTGAGCGGGGCGCCACGGTGCTGTAGCCACGGATGAGAACCGTCTGTAAAAGTTGGCGAATCCCAGGAAACGCTGCAGCTCCTTCCGGGAATCAGGGACCCGCCACGAGGTAACTGCTGAGACCTTAGAAGGATCCATCTCCACACTTCCTTGACCCACGATGTAGCCAAGAAAGGCGACCGAAGAAGTGTGAAACTCGCACTTCTCCGTCTTGACGAACAGTGAGTTCTCCAGAAGTCTCTGGAGGACTGTCTGGACATGATGGACGTGCTCCTTGAGGTTCTTAGAAAAAATCAAGATGTCGTCCAGATAGACAAAAACATAACGATCCAACATGTCTCGGAGTACGTCGTTCACCAACGCCTGGAAAACTGCAGGGGCGTTGGTAAGTCCAAATGGCATCACCAGGTACTCGTAATGTCCCGAAGAGGTGTTGAAGGCGGTCTTCCATTCGTCCCCCTCCCGGATTCGTACCAGGTGATAAGCGTTTCGTAGATCCAGCTTAGTGAAGATTGTAGCCCCCTGTAGTAACTCAAATGCTGACGAGGAGTGGCAAGGGATAACGATTCTTCACCGTGACGTCGTTCAGACCCCGATAGTCAATGCAGGGTCTCAGGGTCTTGTCCTTCTTCGCCACAAAAAAAAACCCTGCTCCTGCGTTGGGTGATGTGGAAGGACGAATAATTCCCGCAGCCAGAGAGTCATTGACGTGTCTCCATGGCCTTCCTCTCCGGTGCCGAAAGCGAGTACAACCGGGCCTTGGGTGGGACTGCGCCTGGATGTAGCTCAATGGCGCAGTCATAGGGCCGATGAGGTGGGAGAGATGTCGCCTTAGCCTTGCTAAACACCTCCTTAAAGTCCAAATACTCCGCAGGAACCCCTGTGACATCCGGAACCAGGTTCATATCCACAGATAGTTGAGGTGCGGCGGCCTGCTTGAGACAAACCTGATGACAGGAAGAACTCCAACCTAGGATGGACCCAGTTGCCCAGTCAATGTTCGGGTTGTGGCGGCGGAGCCACGGATAACCCAAAATCAGAGGGATTTGGGGGGACCGTAGCACATGAAACCGGATTGTCTCATGGTGGTTCCCCGACATGAGCATACGGACCGGGTCGTCTGGTCTGTGTCACTGTTCCCAGCAGGTGACCATCCAAAGCATTAGCCGGTACCGGCTGGAGCAGCCGAACCTGTTGGATGCCCAGCTGTCGTGCGAGCCTCGTCAATGATGCTAACATCTGATCCGGAGTCGATAAAAACAGCCAGAGCCTGAGATTTGCCTGTCAGGAGGAGTCGAGCATGGCACAAGGGTCTTAGTTTGGGGATCAGCTCAGAGGTTTGGCCCACCAGTATACTCCCCATTACTGATGAGCTCTGTCTTTTACCGGACAACGGGAAACCCTATGTCCAGCCTGACCACAGTAAAGGCAAAGATTACCTCTTCGACGTACTTCCCTCTCCTCAGAGGTAAGACTGGTACGACCTACTTGCATGGGCTCGACCTCGTACCGTGAGTCAGAGTAGGAGTGGGAACTCTCCGCCGAACCCGGAAGTCGAAATCTCCCGGAAACCGGAAGTTGTTGTCGCGAGCAGCGGCCCGCCGCTCGCGTCTGTTGCTCTCCTCTCCGAGTCTGGATTCGTCCGTCAATCCGAGAGGTGAGCTCTATCAACCCATCCAAGGAAGCAGGGAGATCATAGGAAACCAGCTCATCTCTCATATAATCCGCTAATCCTCTCAATATGCGTCACACTGCGCCGGCTCATTCCAGCTGCTGCGACGGCTACTGGTGCGGAAGTCAATAGAGTAATCCACCACCGTGCCGGAACCCTGGCACAAACTCAGCAGACCTCCAGCAGCGTCGGGACCCAGACGAACGGGACCGAACACCTTCCGCATCTCCGCGGAAAATGCGGCAAACGAGGCGCAGGCTGTGTCTGCTGCTCCCACTCAGCATTCCCCATAAACGTGCTCTCCCCGTCAGATGATTAACGGGTGAAAGCTACCCGAGCCGCCGAGGAGGCGAAGGTGTGTGGCTGCAGTGAAAACAATATGGAACAGTTTGTGAGAAAAGGCCTGCATCCTCCGGCTCACCAGCGTAGCGTTCCGGCGTTCCCACACGAGGCTCCGGAGCGTATCCCGTCGACCCGGGCTGGAGCGAGCATCGGAGCTGCGCGGCGAGGGACGGTAGCAGCCATGGTAGCGGCTAGCTGTTGTACGGTGGCGGCCATCTGTTGCATCTGGGAGGTAAGGTAAGCCAGCGTTTGTCCCTGGGTTGAGGTTGCCTGGTGGGTCTCGATAGCTAAGGTAGCTATTGTGACCTCCTGTCTTTGGATGGCATCCTCAACCCTCTCAAGCGGTCTCTAGGAGACCCGGTGTTTGCTTGGTCCATTTCTGGCCAGATCGTTCTGTCACAAACGAGCTGAGGACCAAAATGCAGAACACGGGAAACCAGAGATAGTCGGTAACCAGCTTTATTAGAGGCAATCGGCTGGTAGGAGACAACACGGCAGATAGTAGGCAAAGGGCTGGTCGGGGACAGGCGAGGTTTCCGGGAGAAGGCAGGACGGGAGTCGTAGGCACAGAACGGGTCAGGAAGCAGGCGAGGCAGGCTGGTCAGGGACAGGCAGGGTCGAAACCGGGAGAGCAATCTGAGGAGTAGTAGTGCGGGAAAGACAAGCATGCTGCGAAGTACGATCTGGCACTGAGGTGAAGGTGAAGTGGGCCTAAATACTAATGGAGCTGATGGGTGTAACAGAGTGAGAGAGAGAGAGACAGGGTGTGACTACCAGGTGACTAAGGAATGAATGCAGAAAATAGGTGAGTGAGAAAGCAGACTGTGACATGTGCACATTACATATAAAGTGTTTTGGATATGTGGGAGCTTCCTTTTAAGCCAAATGACAGTGCTGAGGTCTGGAGCCCCATAAGTGGACATCACAAAGAAGCAGATGTAAGTGTCAGCCTATATGTTTCTGTGTTTTATTAATATACATATTTTGACTGCACGTCAATATGTCACAAGTTATTCAGGATGTTGTTTTCATAGAACCTGAATCATAATTCCTCTGACCACATGCTGTCAGCCACACAGCCGTAAGTATAGTGTCCTTTTTTTTTTTAAATTGCACATTTTATGTGTAAGGTTTTAAGATTATTTTAAGAACTAACCAAACTGCATCTTGGTCACATTGGTCACATGCAGGTTGTCTGTAGATTATGCTATTGGTCATTTTCTATTTTTTTAGATAACTGATGAAGATTCTGAAGCTTCTCTCAGTGAGCAACACAGTCTGCCAGGAGCAGAAGTCTCTGAGTTTCAGCTTGGTGGTGTGTTTCGCACTTATCTGTGTCAGCTTGGTGGGTGTGCCTGTGTTTAAGTCATCATTGTACAGTATGTGGCCGTTACAAGGGATTGTAAACGAGCTTCCTTACCCTGTACGCAAAGAAAATGTTATACTTTTGGCTTGTGGTTCGGCAGCAAAAAAACAAATGTTAATACATTTTTAAAGCCGTTCACTCTAGAGCAGTGTTTCTCAAACCTTTTCATACCAAGGACTTAACCAATCAAAAACACTCGCGGACCACCTAACTCCACACATACCCAAAAACACATCGTTTTTTACAAATCGCCTGAGAATTGTACAAACAAGTGGCCACATGTGTGATGAAGGTGTTTATCTGGGCTATATCATGCAATCCAAAGTGACACTTAAGCTCGTTCCATTGCAGAGATATTCCCGCGAGAGTGCGAAAAACATAAATGTATTTATTTCAAATGTGAAATGTTACCAATATACTCACGGACCACTACGGGGCGCACTTTGAGAAGCACTGCTCTAGAGTGTCAGAAGTTGTCAACTGTGGGCTTCAAGTTAAGAAGAAACGGCGTTTCAGAACAATGTAGACTTGTGGCAGCTCTTATGACGTGTGATTCAGTTGCCAGGCCCATTCTACACAACATGACGCAGGGTAACGGTCAATACGGGCGCAGCCTCCGTCTGCATCCGGGTGAACACGTTCAAAAGGGAAAAGGTACTGTTAAGGCCTACCCATTCAAAGATGTTCCAAAAAGGGATCATGCGTCAACCATAAGTGATGCAAGGGAGGCTCTGCGTACCAACACCTGTGAGGGGGTTAAAGGGCCCACACACCTGTGAGGGGGGTTAAAGGGCCCACACTCCTGTGAGGGGGGTTAAAGGGCCCACCTGTGAGGGGGGTTAAAGGGCCCACACATCTGTGAGGGGGGTTAAAGGGCCCACACACCTGTGAGGGGGGTTAAAGGGCCACACACCTGTGAGGGGGGTTAAAGGGCCCACACACCTGTGAGGGGGGTTAAAGGGCCCACCACATCTGTGAGGGGGGTTAAAGGGCCCACGTCTTAGAAACGTTCCACACTTCATATCTGCCGCCTGACCATATGCATAATGTACATCTTGGTGTGGTTCGGCAAATGGCAAGTATTTGGCCGGACAGTGAAAACCACGAGAAACCATTTTATTCTTGGGACTAAAGTGACCGAACTTGATCAACGACTCTTACTTATTAGGCCTCCTTCAGAGTTCCCAGATCTCTTCAGCAAAGAAGGTTTTGGAAGGCGAGTGAATGTTTACAGTATCTTTGTGCTAAAGGCATTCTGCCAGCACTGGTTCATCCTTGTCTCATTCATGTTCTTACTAGGCAAGGACACTATTACAACAGAGGAGTTAAAGATGTGAAAACTGGTTGTAGCTTTTGTCAAACAATTTGAAACACTGAAAGCAAAATGTGTCATTTACCTTTGTGGGCACATTCAGGGTATATTTTTGAGTCATATGGGGAAATACTTAAAATGTTTCAGTGTCTTCTTTTTCAGTCGTTATTTCGAACAGATTAACAAATAAAAAATGTGAAAACAGAATACCGTATGTTATAATACAATATTATCCACATGGTGATATTTGTATATTCAACAAAAAGTCTTCATATTAATAATAATAATGATATGTGTCCGAAAGGGAGCAGGAGGAAGCAAATGCTTATTCATTCCCTTACTTGATCAATGATTGTCCTTTAAATCATTATGCAAGTTATTCCTACATACATTTACATTTATACATACTTTCTCATCTTCATCTCATATTTTTCCAAAGAAGTCTTTCTGTGCATCCATTTAAACTGATTATGCTTTGTTTGAACTCTCTATAAAAGAAAGAATTCACATATAGACGAGATTGCCTCTTTTGAGAAATGCATTCGGCCGTTGGTAACCACTGACTGGTCAAAAAGGACTGAAGCAATTTGAAGAGGAGCAGATCAGATTGTTCAGATTTTCAGTGCGTCATTAACCCTCAAATAAGCATCAATATGGTATAATTATGGAAACGTCCAAAAGCTAAAATTAAACTTAAAAAGCTCCAGAAATATCTCACACATCAGTAGACCTAAAGAAAGAGATTTTTTCAACATGTCTTACAAAGCAGATCTGATAGTATTACAACCCAGAATTAAAGGGTATTTTCAGATATGTCAAAGTCTGTCTCCATATGTTATTAGCTTACCCATATGTGCATTGAAAGAGTTTGTAGAAATGGTTTCTTCTTTAGTTAATGGCCCTGGAGAATACCCTCTTGGTCCAATGTAAGCGGTGGAGGTTAGAATCCAGTCTGCAGTCCATGCATCCCTTCATCCTATTTATCCTTAGCTACTTTAGGACCAACGACGGAAACTCTGGACGATAACCACTTGACTTGGCGGACTTGGACTGAACCCTAATATTAGCTTTAACTATAATTCAGTTTTGCACAAAATAAGGAGTGTGAATGTTGTCACCCATCTCTTAACACCACAGTATGGGCAAGAAAAGAGAACAGATTGCAATAACACGTTCAACCTACAACTATTAAGATATTTTTGATACCTGAACATATGCATCATTTTTAGAGTTTTCTCTGGTGACAGTAAAATTAATGTTAGAGGCAGTAAATCTAGATTGGAAATAAGTTTAAGCCCCAACAGTAATTCAAGCATGTGAATGTTGATCTTAACTATATTGATAGATTGACTTGAAATTTCGTACAGAACGTCAATGCTAGTCAAATCCTAGTAAAATGAATGAACACCTGATCTGTCCTCTAGCTTTACCAGCAGTTAGCAAGTTGTATTTGTCCAATACTATCCTAAAAACATTTATTGTGACACATGGAATTCACCTGATTATAAATCTACTATTATTGTTTTATAACGTTTTCTATGCGACTGCACTTTTGCAGGTTACAATCTACTGTATATGTGACCCGCTCTATCAAAATCAGTCGGAAATCTCAACGGATCATTTCAAAATAAACGTGGATTTGCGTAAAAAACTAGTTTTTCGTTTTATTTTATATAAACAAAGTCTTGGCTTTCAGAATATGAAACTTTTATTTCCAAAATCACTCGATAAATACATGTTTGAAGCTTGCAAAGGGACGAAGACAGCTCTCCCTCGCGCTCTGCTGTTCCGCAGCGCCCCCCCCTCCCTCCGCTGACATTATGAATGTAGGCGTAGAGTAATCATAGATAACAACGGCAGGGTCCGTGACAGTTTGTTTTCAATCTGATTTCGAATAAACAAAGTCTTGGCTTTGAGAATATTAAACTTGTTTCAGCAAATTCAGATGATAAATACAGCTTTGAAGCTTCGGCATGATTACAAGTGGAGAACGGAGTAACTTGACGTCTCAGCAGGCAGAACAACAGCCGGTGTTTCTCGTGAGGGGTTTCCCCGGGAAACAAACCAATACACACACACGCAAAACACACACGCATACACACACACACAAGCTTCCCCTAGACCACTAATCCAAACGAAAATATCTTCCCTCCGTAGTATTTTGATAATTTGCTAATAATCAATCAGATCGATGGATTCCAGAGAAGAGGAAACTTTAACCAGTTAAAACCCACGGCCCCGCGGGCGCGGGCAAAACGTAACATCTTGCAAGAAACAGCGTCTGAGGGCTTCTTAACATTTAATAAAACTATGAATGTGTCATATCCACTTAACGGGAAGAAACTCAGCTAACAGACAATATTAACAATTTTTAGGCAAAACGAAACATAAGGGCCATAACAAAGGCTCGGAATTAGCCCTGAGCGAAAGAATGCTAACACACTTAGCACAGAACTCACATTAAAATACCTTTTTACTTATCTTATCTGCACAAAAAAGATATCGATTAGCAAGCTGATATTCCACAGATTCTAGACATATAAGTATCATCACTGAGCGATCATCACGGAGCGATCAGAACTGAGCGATCAGAACTGGCGGCGAAACGACAAGAACAAAAGCCAAAACGGCTAAAAGCGTCTTAACTTTGTTGTTTTCTGATCAAAGGTTGTGTTCAATGGCATTAAAACAATAACAACGCTGCTGAAGGTTAATCCAATGTGTCGGTCACTTTGAAATGATTACTGATAATCCATCTTTCCATTTTTATGTCAATAACGGAGATTTCCTATTAGCTGCTACGATAGCTACTGAGTGTATGACAGCTTCCGGTTCCGGGGCATTCTGGCTACACATCACTCATTCACCAACGGGTAATGTTTAGATGGATTTTAGGAACTTCCCGTCGATTGTATTGGCTCTGACGGTTAAAAAGAGGTGTCAATCATCAAAATCGATGGATGGGGGCCAGAGATATGGAAAACCCAAATGACCCCAGAAGTGGGTTTTTTTGTTGCTAAACCTCTAAAAAGGTCAAAGGTCACTTGTTGTTGCATTAGTCTGGATACAGGGTACTTATTATATGTTGTAGTTTGGATTCGTAAGCTTTTAGTCTACCATCCCATCATTCAAGAGTGGTTTTCACTACAAGTCAGTGTTTCTCAAAGTGTAGGGCCCGCCCCACTGGTGGGGCGCAGAGATGTAATAGGTGGGTTCGCGAATGGACGCGATGAACGGGAGATAATTTTTTTATTTTTTAATAAACTTTTTGGACCTCAGGCCGGAATCGAACCGGCGGGTGTTTGCGGTGGCGGATGAGGTACCGGCTCAGCAGCACTGTGAAAGTCCACGGCCCACATATGCCAGAGCTCTAAATGCATGAAAAAGCAGCCGAATATTTGAACTGAAAACTTTAGAACTAAAAGCATACGTCACCAATAATGTCTAAAATATGTGGAACATGTTGAAGTCAGTATGAAGTCTCCATCAGACGGGAATAGGCTGAGACAGTCTGTTAAACTCCAGTGACCACGTCATGATGCTGCGTTCAGACCGGACGCGATGCGATGTAAAGTCAATGCAGAGACGCGATCAGACGCGAATTCGCTCCGACGGCGCGCATGAAGCGGTGGACGCGGCGCGAATCACGCGATTGAGGCGATTGAAGGGGGCCGCGTCAAACGCGAGAGTTCAATTGTTTCAACTCGGGCGTCAAATTCACGTGACGCGTTCTCGCGGAAGCCAATCAGCGGTGAGGATCTCAGCCTGCCGTCACTGACGTTCAACCAGAAAACATCAGCCATTAGCTGTTAGCAGTTAGCACACAGAGATCACAGCTCCTCATCTGTTCAGAAACTGGACAAAAGTTAAACAAGTACAAACCACAGACTGCCTGTGTCATGGAGAATACAGTCACTGGTTTATTTATGTCTGTAGGCCGTTGTTATGAGTGTGGAGTGAGCATATACAACGTTAGCTTAGCCTGGTCGACCCAATCTCCATTCAGAAAACAAGCATTTTAAAAAGGTGTTTCTCTGCTGTCTGTCTGCAGACTTGTCAAAGCATTAATTCATGGTTTTTACTAACCGGTATCAGTATGTTGTTACGTCGGCATCATTTAGAAACGTGTATTACAATTTAATCACGGTAAAATATGTTTTGTTGTAGTTGTAGCTCCTGAGCCAGCGCGTCTTGTTTGAATGATGCGAGCAAACACAGCTGGCAGCCGCGGTGAAACTCGAGCGACTAGAGCGAAGCGAATATTCGCATCGCGTCCGGTCTGAACGCAGCCTTAGTCAGCTGCTCTGAGCATGTCAGCTGGAGCGATGACATCATCGTGTTTATATTTGAGCTAACGAGGCGTCCAGAGATCACAGGTTTCCATTGTTCTGAATGAGAGATAAACCTCTTACATGTGAACGTTTTGTTGAAGAACCGTAACAGATATCGGTGAAATTTCAAAACGTGAAGCATGTCAAGGAACTTGAGCATCTGAAGTGTACTTGTTGTGTACTTTCGGGTTAATAACGTGGCCTTTTTGGCAGATTAACTAAAGGTGTGCGGCTGCTGTGGTGGGGAAAGATGAGGCTGAATTTACAATGGGGTTTAATGGAGACATGTTGAAAGTTGTTGTCACTTCATGCCCTCAAGAGGCATTTTGTTCAATCTTTCAAGCTACGAGATGTTTTCCTACGTTTGCCATGAGGAATTATGTCTCAGGAATGTAGGGTTTGGGAATTATGGCAGTTTAAAAGAAAATATGTCCTCCACTCTAGCTGTGACATCACGCACTAAAACCTGAAGAAGGCCTCTTTACCAAGGTCTGAACAATGTTTAATATCTCTAAAAGTATGAATCAGATTTAAAAGCTGTACACGAATAATGTCAGAAAGGTGGTCCTGGCTCCAGAAGGGATTTAATTACAATTTAATCACGGTAACCCCGGGACCCCGGACTTCTTTGTTGTTCTTTCATGAGGTCTTTTGAACCAATCTTAGTCTGGCCCCTTGCCTGAGACTAATTTGCCTGAGACCCTACCAGGAACACAAGGTTCCAGACAACACAGCCCCCAGGTTCATCAGGTCACACAAACCTCTCTACCACGGTAACGTGCTGGTTCTTCAGAGAGGCTTTTTTAACTTTTCCATGAACAATAAAATACAGCATTGCCTAAGAAGAAACTGAGGTGAAAAACCCTGCCATTAGCTGCAAAGAATCCAATCCCTCATGAACACAAAGTAAATTGTAAAGAATGCCACAGTACTCTTTGAACAATTCTGTGTGAAAAAGCAATACAAAACTTTAGGGAAAGTTTAAACAAAAACATAATTAAAGAAGTTTGACATTCTGGTGCCTTCTTTTTAATCAGACAGTGGCTCTGTAGTAAAGACATCTGTGGGTTCACCATGTCCTTTACTCTAAATCACACATTCTGCCATTATCGACCTGAAACTTTGATGAAGCTGATTTATTATTCTGTATACTTCATTTTTAAAGAATGATTCCATCTTGGTTGTGAACTCTACTTCCTATTCTGAAAAGAAAACGGTAAACAAAGTCTCATCCTTGCCACCCACCTGTTTACCTCAAGAACAAGAGGAGACAGCCAATTAGACCAGTGATTTAATGCAATCGACCAATCCTATGTTAGTTAATGCCCAAGCTTATGTTCTTTGGTCCAAGACAGCTGGCTTTCCGTTTGTCTACATACGAACACCTCACGGAGAGACGCACACACACTCAGTGAAATAAAGTCAATACGTTTTCAAATAAGGACGGCCTATTTATTTCTATCTGCGTGAGTGTCACATCATATCACGGGGCTCCCGAGAGTCGTGCCATATCCATGTTGTTCTTTCATTACCGTGGGCTTATGCAGATTTACATGGATATTGAGGTTGGTTGGGGCCTTAAACCATAGGGGCTTAGGCAATCAAGCAGTTGACTGGGACTGTATGTGTCTGAGTGCAGGAGTAGGTGGGCTTCTATTGGGGGTTCATGATCGTTCGCTTGATAAAAACAAGTATATGACATGAAAGCCTGTCAGCTCAGATAATCTATCTTCCTCTCTTCATCTGCCTCAGTCTCTAGAGTGACAAGCTACATTGCCAACTTGAATCAGGTTCATTTCACCCATGTGACAGAGAGGCGTTGAATGTGATCCTGGTAATCCCAGCTTTATCACTATTAGAAAGTGAAGGAAGGAGAGCTCTAAATCTTAAATTGTGCATTGTATAGAACATAGGAATAAGATGTGGGAAATCCAACTCTCGTATAGCTTACCTCGTGAAGCTGTGGTCGGGTTGGATTCTGGCATTGTTCAACTCCAATTGGTTACGCGGCTGGCAATACATCAAACTTGCACACTCATTTGAAAAGGCATCACCCGAACGTGAATATCACCGGTACCAAAAGAAAAAAGACTGAAGTGCAAACCCAACTCCCGCTAGCATGTGAGCCTCCACCACTCGCAGAGAGTTCAGACCGAGCCAAAGCTATTACAAACGCCAAATATCCTTATGTTACCATGTTAGCAAAGCGCTACCTGGCTGTATCTGCTACCTCTGTCCCTAGAGAGGGTGTTCTCCACAGCAGGAGACATTGCTAGTGCCAGCAGATCTGCCCTTTCGGCAAGCAATGTGGACAAGTTCATCTTTCTTTAAACAACATGAAAACACAATGACAAGCAAGTCCTGATGTCAAACTGGCTGCTGAGGTGCTAGTTCAGTTCAAATACAGATTATTTCAGTTCATCGAAATGCTGCACCTTAATGTTTATTTTGTATTTATTTGAGTGAATACATTATTCACAGTTTAATAATAATTAAAAAAACCCAAAAAATATTTTATGTTTTGTGATAATTTTTTCTGCTGTACGGAAAACTAACCGAACCGTGACCTAAAACCGAGGTACGTACCGAACCGAAATGTTTGTGAACCGTTACACCCCTAAATTTGAGTAGAGAGTATATGAGTACTTCCAGGAAGGTTGTTGCACGTGTGCCTCAAATAAGGGATTACATTTTTAATTGTTTGAGTATACAAAATCAGTCTCAAGTCTTTTTTTTAAATTGCAGAGGTGTATTTAGAACGCAATTTCCGAAAAAAAAACTGTGATAGTCTGGAGTTCAATAATGTAATTATAATAATGTTTTGGTGAAGGAGTTATAAATTGGACATATACAAATCGTTGATCCTAGTGCCATGGTAAATAAATAGCAAGCTGCATGAATTGATTATTTATCCACACTATCAGATTTGTAAAAACTATTTTAAAGTGGCAATAGACAACTGCCATCCCCTTCCTGTTTTGATGCACAGTGGTTGACATACTTCGTTTTTTGGAAGATTGTTGAAAGCTAAGCCTATAGGGAATGTTACAAATATATATCTATTGATACTTTAAGATGGTCAGATTTCAGATGCAAAACAGTGCTGTTGCCTGAAATGTCCAATGTCACCATATATAGGATGACGAAAGACAATTGTAACTTGAACATTACCCTTTATTTGCCTGATGCTTTTATCCAAAGCGACATACCATAAAGATTCAAACTCTGAACAAGTGCAGATACATTCACTTAAAGTGCTGCTGAATTAGTTCCAATGCTTACATTAACTGTAATGTTATACAGTACACTGTAAGAAAACATTTCAAATGATATTCAACCATGAAGACATTGGTTCTCAAAGGAGTTTTGGGGCTGACACTGAAACAACTTTTGTGCTTTGATGTTGAAACCCAAAGCGCCTCCCCTCATCTCTAAAGCCTGTTAATCTAGTGTCCTTCATGTGCCCTAGGTGAAACTATACATGTGACTGCAGCTGTGTGAACTGACACGTTGCAATAATTACCATGTGTCTCTGATGGGATAATTGAATTAAGTGAATAGTATTATGGATCCATGTGTTGCAGTGATGTCTATGCGGAATGGAATCTCCACCCCTGCATTGCTGGTGATTTACAACCCTTACCCGGAAGTAAGCTGCGCATGGGTACCCTCGACAAATTCACGCTTTGTTCAGCCAGATAATATCCACATGTCTGACCTACTTTTACATTTTGTAAATCATAAATCTAATTGCCAGAAGCAAAATGCTAACGTTATGCTATAAACAAACTACAGCAGGGTTGCACGACTTCAACGTCACGCTGAGATAAGATCGATATTCAAAATTGTACAAGTTGAAGCGTTTGTTTTAACAGTTTGCAGGAGGCAGGTACTTGCTTTCAAGCAGAACAGGGTCAAACAAACTTAGCGGGAGTGTTTACGTGTTCGGCGTAATGACGTTCGACAACTTCTGTAGTCCTATTCAGCCACTTGGTAACAACCATCGTTTTTCAGACACGTCAACTCTTCAGAAATCACCAGTGTATCAAACACAAGTACTGGCACAAGCTAAAAATAGGACTCAAGAGCACAACCAGGCAAAAAGGTTTAATCAAGCATTTCATCAAAAAAGGCAAAATAATAAGGGCTAAGATCCAAATGAAGAGACTGGAAGCAACGAAAAACTAAGTTTGTGAAAAAACGTTTTACAGCTAGAACTGTAGCTTACTTTAGGAGAGTCTCTTGGAGCACTTCATGCAAGACAGACAAGATGAACTGGCACTGACCAAGGCAACAGCACAGACTAAATACACAGGGGAGGAGGGATGATTAGGGACAGCTAAGGCTCGTTGAGGCCTGGCAGGTGATTAACAGGGAAGGAAAACACATCAGGTGAGGGAGTGAAGCGATTAGCCAGGGCCAGGATGTGACACAGTGGGGTCACTGCTGATGTATTTAATGTCGTAGAACAAAACGTGATCCGTGTCTTCAATTTGTGTCAACCACAGACCTCATTTCGAGCTATTTTCCAAAATCCTATGGAGAAATCCCATTGACTCTGAGACGAGGGAACCAGTAGTGGTAAAATGCTAACTCACTTCCGGGTTTTAGGACTCGTCACTGCACCACCATACTTGCCAACCTTGAGACCAGACTTGCCAACCCTCCCGATTTCATTGCCCTCTCCCGGTTTCCTCCCGGGGTCATATTCAGATTTACTCAGGACTGTTTCCACTCAGACTTTAAGACAGCTACCCCAATGCTCCCCATTTCTGAGGTCTCAAGCATACTTGCCAACCTTGAGACCTCAGAGATTGGGAGCATTTCAAAACCACCGCGGGGGGGGGGGGGGGGGCTAGATGGAGCATATCTGTGGGCTGGACCTGTATTTTAGGAAAGGAGTAAGCAGAGGGTAGAGTTGTCGATTCTTGTTCTGTTTTCTGTGACTATCTTCCTCACCTCAGTGCACTATCTCAGACCTTCAGTTGCATGCGCTACTAAAGAGACGCGCTACCATGGAAACCAAACAATGGTGTAGCTGTATTAAAGTCCGAGTGGAAACAGTCCTGAGTAAATCTGATTTGGTCAGAAATTGGGAGAAATATGACCCGGGGAGGAAATCGGGAGAGGGCAATGAAATCGGGAGTCTCCCGCGAAAATCGGGAGGGTTGGCACGTATGTGCACCACTCTATAGCCTCCTGATACACAGCGATCAGTAATTGGGTTTAGATGCTGATGTAATTGCATTACACTGCACCATAACTTCACAATAATCAAAGCATATGCTGCATCAAAGTAGGAAATAACATAAAGCATCTTGAATGTCATGGTTCACTTGTTTTTGGGGCAGTCTTAACACAAGGTACATACGTATATTGTCTTTTTAAAATGTATGGAACACCTCTGTCATGTGTTTCTTTTGGCTAGAATGGTATTTTAATGACATTAATTCAACTATATTCAGAACATTGGGTGGTGTTGATCTTTAGCCTGTTGAGGCAAAAATAAATCACCCGCCAAAACCAATTATTTAACTGGATGGAAAAAATAACTTAAATCATACTTTATAAAATGGATCACTAGAAAGCAAATACCTCTTGGGGCTTACAGCTCCTAAATGATTGTCTGTGCTGAAATTTGAAAATCTTTAATCGATGCTAATTATTTGCATCTTCAGTTGATTTTTGCTTAAGGAATGAAACAGATGCGCTTTTGTTATGAAATAATTAACAAATCAGTGTCTCCTTCAATCAAAGCCAGCTTCCTCCACTCAGCCCACCGTGCGGGTCACCTATTGCCTTCTCCAGTGTAAGATGATCGAAAGCGTGGGTGACTCAAATAAATGTACATTATAAACTAAGGGATTTATATAAAAACACAGTTTCCCATAACTGCTCTACTACAGTACGATCCTAATCGGCTGAGCGAATGACATTTGGGATATACAGATGTAGCACTTATAGGCCTACGTCTGGTTCCTGTTGAAATTCAGTTCCTGACGGACGCCAAAAAAGCCCGAGATTATAGAATTAAACAAAAACAAGGATAATTGGTGAGTAAATAACAGCGTGTTATTTAGAAAAGAATAACAAATTAGAAGAAAACATATTTAAAAAATACATAGTTCAGTATTCTGAGGCTCTGAGCCATTTCTTTTCCTCGCGGACGGCAAAAAAAGTCCAACATTATACGATTTAAACTAAAAACAATAATCGTGGCTTGATATTGAGTAAGAAGATGTTTTTATGAACCACACAGCCCACAGCTGGTGGTTCGTGGTGCAGGCACGAAACACACTACCAATAGACATTTTAAAATCGTGTTGGTGAACACGAATCAATAGATTAAATGTCGTGACTATAACACGAAATGCCGTGAGACTGGGTTGTGACAGCAGGGATTAGTTTAAGAGTTGCAAAGGTTGATCAAATCTCTTTGAAGGAAGGTAAGAAACGAGGAGGGTTAGGGCTAGAGAGGACAATGATAAGAATTAGGAAAGAAATTGGTGAAAAGTAATAAAAGAAAAAATCACCCCCAAGTTGCCCAACCCTAAGACCTGGGTAAGGGAAAGAAACATGGGTGAAACAAAACGGTAAGAGGACAACATCTTTGCTGGTGTTTTTTCTTCTGGCCAATCAGAATCAAGAGTGTTGCCGGAAGTCCCCACGGAGAATAGCTTTGCGGTAGAACTCTTCTTTATACATCCATGGGTACAACTTCAGATAGAAATGAACACATAATGAAATATGACCCCCGGTCTGATGACTGACAGGTCACAGAACAATGGGGGCTATCTCCCCTTACCCACAATTTAAAGTAAGTCACACAGACTATCTCCTCTTTGCTCTTCAGCAGCAAGTTCAGCTTCAGAACAAAGTGAAAAACAAACAATGGCATAAAATATTATTAATATGTCGGGTAGTGATAGATTTATTTATTTTCTTCTCAGTACCAGAATGCATAGTTTGTTAGTATTTCTAAAAATCTCCTGGGGGAGAATCCCCCCAGACCCCCTGCTGGGGTTGGATTTTCAGCATGTGTGCCTTTTTATATAGTTCAGGTTTAATTCCATCATCTCATTAAACCTTTTTTAAAAGCATACTTTAGTTCTGTGAAGGGATATATGCACTGTACTTCACTTTTATTAATATTATATGCTGTAAAGCGTATATATTACAGCACGATTTGTTGTTGAATAGATTTGAGTGCTTCAAAATGTTGGGTCGCGATTTATTGAATAAGTAAAAAGTGGGTCCCGAGGCCGGACCAGTTCAGAACCACTGCTCTAGATCTTCTTAGTCAGTTATTCTGTAATAAGAAAAAAAGTTGAATGAAATCTAAAGTAAAAAGGTAAAACTGAAACACCAAGTATGGTTTACATATTGTACCACTTTGCAAGTGACTTCATCATTTCAAGTGTTAACAATAACTATTAAAGAGCTATAGCAAAGAGAAAGTTTGGAAAACAGGAAGATGAGTGGGAAAGGAAAGAGGAGACAGACGAGTGGGAGGGAAGAACTCAGACCGAGTCTCTTGGAAACACGACCTTCCAATCAGCATTCGGCCGGCCTGTGGAAGTCCCTCCCTACTCTGTCGCCATCAAACGTCATTAGTTCTCACTAACGTTTCTACAGTTATGGTGGAACACCTTCTCACACACACACTCACACACACACACACACACACACACACACACACACACACACACACACACACACACACACACACACACACTGCCAAGGCCAGCTAAAAACGTTCTTGCTGTGACTTTTCCCTTCGTTTCCTTTCCAACCCATCAAACCTTGGGATTGGTGATTATGTCTATTTATTCAAAGTCACAGCCTCATGAAATGAGCACAATAATCTTATAATGTAATGAGAATCTGTCTTTCTAATGTTGTATAAAATAGACTCCACAGGCTCCTGAGAATTGAGATAAAAGCCAGTTAGCGGCCGGCCTTAGATGAAATCTGTCACTGTCAGCTTGCTTCTGACGGCCTCCTCTTTGACTGCATCCTGCTTACCAGAGGGGTTGGTTATGATCATCAAATTGTAGGCTTAATACAACCCCTGGCTCTCATGTAAGTTACTGACCTTAATCCTGAACCTTGTTTTTTAACCAAACCTTAATCATGATGTGTTCAATAACTTTGGAAGGCAGAGCAAAATGTATGTAGGTCATTTGGAGGGCATGGACCAACTTTATCATTTGTTGTTTGAATTTTAGGGACTTCCCAACATCAAAGGTGGTGTAATTGAACTAATAAGACACTTAAATAACCTTTATCACATAGTAGTAAGGCAGCTTTTATTTGGGACTTCTTCTTTAAAAGGAACTTCACTTTCTGTGTTACTATTATTAACATTCCTTTCCTTTTTCCTTGGGTGTAAAATCCGTCAGAGCAGCGGCAAAAGACGGAAACATTGACAGGTCAACCCTGCGGAGAGTGGTAAAAAGGAAGGAAGAAAAAGGAAGTGAAAACAGTAGGGTATAGTGGAACAGCCAAGAGGGTCTTCCCACAGGAGAGAGAAGGAGTTGCAAACTAAAAACTGGCTGACCGGTTTAATGGTCTTACTCCAATGAAATGCTGTGGGCTAGAAAACAACAGTCCTGTACCAAACAACTCAGGTTTAAACCTGAAAAAGACAATTGTTGAATTCCAGATGGCTCAATTTACCCCGATCAATTTAGCCCTTAGAATGGGCATGTCAAGCCATATCATGTTTTCATGACCATGTGTTATAGATGCATTATTTGCATTTTGATAGACAGAAGTCATCCTGAAGTAGAGGCTGTTGTTGTCATTTTACTTCTATCTCATTTTTCCTTGCCAAGAGGACAACACAAGTAAAAGTTGGCTCAGCTTACCCCACTCTCCCCTACAGTAAAAACAATACATATGTGCCTGGAATGAGCTCTATCGGTAACTCAAAGTAAAGAGCTTTAACTCTTGCCAATATCTTTTCAACTCTCCCGCTGCAGCAGCTAAATACACCCACAGGACTCATTGGTTTCATGCAAAGCTGGTGACACAGCACGCCGCTTTATATTCCACTGCTGGCTCACTGAGTGTGTGATGCTATTTTCATAGACTAATTATCGGTTCCCAGCCTAATCTAACCATGTATGCTCCTCATCCAACTGACACACTCAAATGGGCACCACATTGCCACAGAAAGTAGTTTAGGAACTTTTTATGGATAGAAGTTACTGGAAAACCTCACAACAAAAACCTGCCTTGCAATGACGTATTGTGCCAAAAGTGATTTTAGAACATAACTATTGAAAAATGCATCAAGGTAAATGAAAAACAACATGACAAATTGTGACAAAATGTGTTTCAATTATTTATGTTGAGACACATTGTATGCAGAACTACTGCATGCTGTAATTGTGTATTTATTATTCAAGGAAATAGTAACTCAGGTGTACAGTAGTTTCCCAGTCTCCTGAGGAAGCTCCTCATGGGACTACGTCTGGTGTTCAGGCTGCATTTCCCCCTTACGCAAAGAACATATATCTCCCCATATATTAACGGTCAATATATTGCATTATTTAGTGATTTACTGGTTCATTGAAAAGATTTAATAAAGTAAATCTTGCTGTTGGCTACACCAACTGATACTGATTAATAATCAACATGAAAAACATATTTATTCATATCTACAAAATATATTGAAGATATTTAGAATAATATATTGTGTTAATATATTACAATATATTGATATATATAATAATATATTGTGTTAATATATTACAATATATTGATATATATATAATATATTGTGTTAATATATTGCAATATATTGATATAGAGATTAATATATTACAATATATTGATATAGAGATTAATATATTGTGTTAATATTACAATATATTGATATATATAATAATATATTGTGTTAATATATTGCAATATATTGATATATAGAATAATATATTGTGTTAATATATTACAATATATAGGATAATACATCAGTAATTGCCGCTTTCCATATATTGAGTAATATATGTAAATATATATAATATATTGGTTGTTTATATATGTGAACATACATTTACTATATATTCACAATTATATGGGGACATGTATGTATTATATTAACATTTATATGGGAACATGTATGTACTATATATTCAGATTTATATGGGGACCATAAACTATCTGCAAACTCACCTAGTTCAACCTGCACCCTCCCTGAGCACCACGGAGGATCCAGCAGTTCTCCAGCTGCAACATCCAGACACCGGCGTGGGGTGGCCCAACGAGGGTGATCCAGCCGGGCGCCTACTCACCCCGAGCAACACGGACGAGCCGGAGGTTATCCAGCGGCGTCTCTTCACCATCCAGTGGCAGCATCCAAGGAGGTCGACAGATATCCAGAGTCGAACATACATTGGCAAAAACGGGAGCAGTCTCCGCTACTAGTGGAATCCCTGCACACGGGTACGCGCAAACTGTCGCCGGGGAATTCACCGCCTAAGTCTAGTGCACTATGTTTGTCAACTGGAGTACCGCAGGGCTCTGTAATGGGCCCAATCCTGTTTAGTATGTACATAAATGATCTGTCTTCTGTGTGTGGAGAATGTGATGTATTAATGTATGCTGATGATACAGTTGTTTTTACTCATGGCAAGGCTGCTACCAAGGTCACTGACGTGTTGGAGAATATTACATCCTGGCTTAACAATAATTGTTTGCAACCAAATATCTCAAAGTATGTTCTTCTCCAAGGGCCAAAGCATTATAACAAGATGTTTTCTTTTCTGGAAGGAGACTTCAGGTTGTCTCTGAGTACAAGTACTTAGGAGTACATATTGACACAAACCTCAATTACAAAACCCATATCAAAAAGGTCTGCAATAAAGTAAAGTTCAATCTGTCAAATTACAGATACATTAGAAACGTCCTATCATCTGCAGCAGCTAAGCTATACCTTCACTCAATGGTCCTCTCCCACACCAACTACTGTCTGATCAGCTGGTCTAATGCACACTCTCCAGCTCTAAGGCCACTGGAATCACTGTATAAACAAGCACTCAGAACACGAGACAAGAAGCCATTCCGGTATCATCATTGTCACATTGTTAAAAAGTATAATCTGTTCAGCTGGGAAAATCTCATAGTTTACAAAAACATCTGCTTAGTTTATAAGATCACTCGTGGGTTGGCTCCTCCTCCTCTGGCTGCATCAGCCTAAAGTCCACCTCCACCAGGGCTACTAGAGGTGCGGCTAGGGGAGACTGCCCCATCCCATTTAGGGAGAGCGCATTCAGCCAGGCTGTCTTTCATTCCACGCATCCCATCAATGGATTCAATACCTCAACCAATGAGAGAGTCCTCATCCGACTACACGTTCAAGCACAGTGTTACAAAGTGGCTCATTGAAAACCAACCGTGTCAGCACTGATGTGTGTGTGTATGAGTGTGTATTGTAAATGTTTTATTTTTTATCATGACTTGCTCTCATCTGTATTCAGTGATGTCATCTATTGTAAATATGTACAATGGTATAACAATGTTGTGGTATTTTTATTCATGCTTTTAGGATCACCATCTGGCAAAGGGACTATCGGTGAAAACTAGCCATATGTTGATTAATGTACACTGTCCCTTGTTTTAAATAATTCAATTCAATGTATATAATAATAATAATATGTACATATTGTTATTTTCGCGATATTTTATACTTCATGCTATCTGCACAAACATAGCATATGAAATCTGAGAGTCCACAGATCATATTGGTGTAAGTTGCATCACTGTGCGATCAGAGCTCACTGACCTAGCAGCCAGGAAAGACCACACACAATTTCACTTTACGGGCAGGAACAGCAAATACGTTTTACCGTTGCTGTTTCCTGATCAAAAGTTCAAGGCAATCAAACGCAGCTGAAGGTTAATCCAACGTCCAATAAATAGTCGGCCTATCTAGACATAAATACTTGTTTGAGGTTCCAGTCATGTAGCTTTGTAGGCTCCACTGCTTGTAACATATGTATTCTTAAATGTATTAATCTTGCCTAAGTATCCGACAAAACGTTCTTACGTATGAAACACAGAGAAACGGTTCAACATTGGGCACAGACTGGCCCTGGAGGGGCTTTGGTGGAAAGGGGTATGTGAAAATGTCTTCAAAAAGTTGTCCACTTGGTGTTTTCCTCACTTCTACGATTTGATTTCTCCAAAAATAAGGTTTATTTTCCATTTCTTTTATTCCTGTATTCCCATAAGGGCAGAGTGGAATATGACCTCCTCGTTGTCTCTTCTCCAGTCGCCAGACAGAGACCTCAAAGATCACCGATTGACATCTACAGTATTCAAAATCTATTTACACTTCGCCCCGCCGATGGATAAATACATGACACATAAAGGTAATTACTGCAGATCAGTAAGAAGCAGATTAAACAAAGACGTTTGGAAATATTTTGCATCAGTCCGTTGGTTTCTTTACGGCGAGGCTGTGAAGGTCCGAAGGATCGAGAGAGACTGGAACGTAAGTAGAGACAGAAACAACATGCCCTGCTCGTTCAATCCTCTCCGATCCAAAGAGGTCTGGCGCTCTCGTGCTAAACAGGGTTAAGGTGTCCCAACAAATCAAGTGCATGACACAGAGGTCTCTGATGGCTTTGAGGAACACCCCACACTCCCTCACACGTTAGCAAACCGAGTCAAGTGCATGACACAGAGGTCTCTGATGGCTTTGAGGAACACCCCACACTCCCTCACACGTTAGCAAACCGAGTCAAATGCGTTTTCAGGGAGATTAGAGGAGCGTCAGGTTAGTGATAAAATGTCCAAATGTGTTTCTGATGAAGTTGCATGTATTCCACGAGTCACATTACACCTCTGTCATATAGGCATTGGTGGCTAACAAATGATTTCACAAAACATAGAAATATAATCACACAACAAATAACACAACATATAAAAACTAGTTTAAATGTTTTCATTGTCTGCAGACATAAGAAACAGTTACGTGTAAATACCCATGTAACCCTTTGAGAAGCCTAAACCCAATGTGAAACACCTTACGATACATTACGATAACTTACAGAGAACTTCCATGATCATTGTTCTAACTGTATTCTGGGTTTCTGCCAGAACACGTTCACATGCTTTCAAGTTAGAGAAACATAGTTTTTCTTTAACTAGTGTTATCTGTGTAATAATTCTCGCGTCCAGGAGAGAAGCTTAAAAAGGAGACTAAATGGAGTCTCTGAGATGGTTTCAAATTGGTACTTTAATTAAAATAAAGGCGCGGTAATGTTACAAACAGAATATTGTCCGACAGAAAAGCAGCTGTGTCTCTGGCCCTGCCAGGTGAAGAAAGAGACCGAACCCCTCAGGTCCCGCTGTATTTATATCCTCTGCTGGCTCCTCCCTGCGGGCCGGCTCTCCAACGTTTCAATGTCCGTTGATTTTCAGAATAAAAGCTTGGTATTGAGAACTTCCGGTTTTTTCCAGAATAAAATAGCATTTAAACTTCCGGTATGTTTAAGCTACATTATGCTATTAAACATTGATTTTAATTTCTAACACTGTCTGGATATGTATTTTACACACAGAGAATGTGGTTGTGGAAACATTTAAGAACATGATATATAATAGAGTTCACTTTAAAAGCAAGACCTTATAATGACACAAACGAATGAAATGCACTCAGACCATAATATATATTTTAATAAATTATTTATTTATATTAACGCATTTAACGCATGTGCAGAATGGCCCGCCCCATACGTCCCACCAGTGGCAGCGCTGGGGAAGGCCACCCCCATACCAAGAAATGGGTTAGCCCCACCATGAGAGACGATGTTAAGGTAAGCTAACTAAAGTCCTCCAACGCGGAGTAACTTGCACAGACAGCAGTTAGTCAGATTGAGTTCAGTCACGCGTCTGGAAATACCGAAGACTAGAAACGGGTTTGAAAACTTGTCACGTAGTGATCGTCTTCTCAATAGAACATCTTTGATAATGTCTTCTGGCCAATCACAATCAAGATAACGGCGTGGTGTTGTTGCAGGAAGTCCCCACGGAGAATACTTTTGCTGTAGTACAGGTAACACATAACTGGTACGCAGGTTATGAGCGTAATCTGAAATGAAACAGCTGATCACAACGTTCACACTCTGTGGTCACGAAGTACTCCACTAGCCCCCCCCCTTTCCTGAAGTACCCCACTAGCCCCCCCCCCTTTCCTGAAGTACTCCACTAGCCCCCCCCCCTTTCCTGAAGTACTCCACTAGCCCCCCCCCCCTTTCCTGAAGTACTCCCCGTTGATAGAAATCAACACGTAATGAATTCAGACCCCACGGTTTGATGACAGGTGTGTGCTGTCTTTCATTCTGACACACATGTTATAATAAACATACTGTGTGAAATGGATATATCCGCCTTCTTCCCTTCATCTCTCCATTCCCACATTACACATAAAGAAATGGCAGATTGTGGACATAGTTCGAATGGAGATTAATCTGATTCATTAATTTAAACTGTGATTAATCTGATTAAAATGTTAATGGTTTGACAGCCCTAATAGTTATGCAAATGATTTACAGTGGTTCCCAGAGAGCAAGCCAGGCCGACTCATCTCCAGATATGATGTTAAAAATATGAACTGTCTGAAAATAACATCTAAGTTTAAATATATATATATATGAGCTGTCTGATCCGCGGCCAACTCAGAGCGAGGACTTGGAGATGAGTTCTGACTGCTAAAGAGTCAGAGGCGACGGCGGCGAGGAAAAACTCCCTTTTACAGGAAGAGACCTCGGGAGGAACCTGGCTCTCTGGGAGAAGCCCCTCCTCCTGAGGGCCGGTGGAGAGGGGGAGTCCTCTCTCTGCTGCAGGCCTCATCATCTGCTGGTCCTCCAGAACCAGAGGGAGAGACCTACCTGTGTGGTCCCACGTCGCTGCTCAGCGTCAGCCCGCCTCCTGATCCCCGTCCTGGCCCTCAGTCTCCCCCTCCCCTGGGGAGAGACTGAGGGGAACTCACACTTACCTCTTTGGTCCCCCGTAACCCCTCACCTGGGCTCGTCCTCTGCCCGCCTTCATCCACCGCCGCCCCTCTACAACTGAGAACACAGAACAGAGTCAGGACGGAGCAGCTGGTTCTGGATCAGTCCAGGAGGTTGTATTGCGAGTACTCCTGGAAGCAGCGTTTCCTCCTCGCTCCTCTTACCTCTCTCCTCTGGTAGAAGAGGATGAAGGCGGTGTTTTTCCTCTGCTGACACACAGCCCCCCCGCTGGTGCGAGTGACCTCCGCATCGTTGCAGGTCAGCCACCTGTCGGAGGGGTCATCAAGCCCCGCCTCCGGGTGGAGAACGTCGCTGACGTAGTGTCCTGACAGGAGACAATTCACTGTTAGATCAAAGGTCATACATACTGGGGCATAGTAGGGTTATTTGAGGTCAACATATATTAATATGGGGCCGCGGGGGGGGGGGGGGGGATATTCATTCATATCCTGCATTCAAAGTGGTAAAGTTCAGAAAGCTCACAACTCCACCAGAACAAAATCAGTTGGACATTGTCCTAACAAAAATACACTCTTACCACTGTCTGTACTGTTTCCAAGGTGGTTGATGACGCTCACCAGGCTGTACCATCCCGCATCCTGAGAGGAGCGCAGGGACAATAGTTACACACACACTTTAAACCAGCAGGTTCACACACACACTTTAAAACAGCAGGTTCACACACACACACTTTAAACCAGCAGGTTCACACACACACACTTTAAACCAGCAGGTTCACACACACCTTAAAACAGCAGTTTCACACACACTTTAAACCAGCAGGTTCACACACACACTTTAAAGCAGCAGGTTCACACACACACACTTTAAACCAGCAGGTTCACACACACACACTTTAAACCAGCAGGTTCACACACACACACTTTAAACCAGCAGGTTCACCACTACCACACTTTAAAGCAGCAGGTTCACACACACACTTTAAACCAGCAGGGTTCACACACACACTTTAAAACAGCAGGTTCACACCACACACACTTTATAAACTAAGCAGTTTCACACACACACACACTTTAAACCAGCAGTTTCACACACACACTTTAAACCAGCAGGTTCACACACACACTTTAAACCAGCAGGTTCTCACACACACACACTTTAAAGCAG